>CAEGAF010100266.1:0-67818 GCA_903067075.1 Micropoecilia bifurca
ATATAAGAAACAATCGAGATGTTAAAAAATATATTTAACATATATATATGAACTGAACTGCGTTGGAGTGTTGCTACTTTTAAAATGTCATTGTGCTTTCCTGCACATGACAGGAAAAAATTAAATCTTTAATTTAAAAAAAAACATTTAAGTGCAATGACTGAGTATTGTTTAAAAAAAAAGTTTAAATATGCAATGTACAAGTCTTAGCTGCAAACTCTTTAGGTGAAAATTCAAATTATACATGATAAAAGTAAATACTTTTGTGCTTAAACGGTTTCTAAATAATAGATTGAAACCCTCTAAATGAACCAGTTCTTGTTCATATTGCTTCATTTTGTACAACAGAGGAGCTCCAGAAACAGTTCTGGATTATCACAGCATACCGTTCTCTCTGCTTACATTTAGGTTTGTACCTGGCAGATTTTGATTTAAAATCAGCGATTTTGACGAGGGAATCCTTTTTGAAGAAAAAACGTTAACGTTCACTTTTTATCAATGAATGAAATGCAGAAAAAAACATTCATGCCCTCCTATTTTGGTATTACAGCAAACACTTCATCTCCACTGACTACAAAACATCACTATGACTTCAGTCACAAGAAACAGATTATTTGGCATTTTAATCTGTCAGAGGTATGAATAATTTTGAGCCTAAAACACGTTGGGAGCTTTAAGTTGCCTTTTTCCTCTTCCTTTGACGTTGTAAATTGTGGCTAATGGCAGAACGTCTGTTGTCTTGCGGGACTGTGGTGAACAATGCCAGAACGTTTTAACTACAGCTTTTCCTGCCACAGTCTGTGAGGTCAGCGCTGCTCGGCTTTGTGAAACTCTCTATTTAATAAAAGCAGCAGCCTCACCTCTCATGTAAATGAAAGGAACATCTGTGCTGCCATTTCAGTTCTGTTTACATTTGCGACGCTCAGAGAGAAATCCTAAGCTCCTCGTCTGCTGCGTTCTGTCGGATTGGGCAAAAACAAACATGTTTATTCCTCCTGGTGTGACATTCTTGCGCTATTCTGACCTTTCATGAATTAAAACTCAAGCAAAAAGAAAAAGTATTGAGTTTTATTAGTTTTTCTTTTAAAGAGCGGAACAGTTATCCCTGTTCTTGCTAAGATAATACGTAAAGTTCGTCACATTTTGCCCTTTTTATTAAGATTTGAATACATTAACTAAATCTAAACTAAAGTTTAGTTTATTTTTAAATCTTTTTATTTGATATTTTCCACTCAAAATCAGTTGTCATTGATTAGGATCATGTCTGGTAAAATATCAACATTAAAACGGATCTGGACCAGTTTGTCATCCTGAGTAGAATTTCAGAATCACATCCCATAAACCGTACAGCCTGTGGGTTTGACGGTATGTTGCTGAAAATCCTCTGTATTGAAGCACTTGTTCCTCTAAAGCCTGCATGTCTCAGCGCTTTCATCCAGGCACATACTGGCTTTTAAAGCCAGCGTCCAGATCGCCTCACTCTTTGAGCCTGCAGGACATGCTGTCCATCCAGAAAGTTCACTTAGGGTGGAAACGATTAATCGGGTTATTTGTGATGAAGCGATTATTGAAATAATTTATCAAAAACGGTTTTAAAAAAGAGGGCTGCACAGTGGCGCAGTTGGTAGAGCTGTTGCTCTGGGTTCAATTCCCAGCCCCAGTCTTTCTGCATGGAGTTTGCATGTTCTCCCTGTGCATGGTGGGTTTTCTCCGGGTTCTCCGGTTTCCTCCCACAGTCCAAAAACATGACTGTCAGGTTAATTGGTCTGTCTAAATTTGGGTGAGTGTGTGTGCCTGGTTGTTTGTCCTGTGTGTCTGTGTTGCCCTGCGACAGACTGGCGACCTGTCCAGGTGACCCCGCCCCTCGCCCGGAACGCCAGCTGGAGATTGGCACCAGCACCTCCCAACCCCATTAAGGGATAAGGGTGTAAGAAAATGGATGGATGGTTTTAAAAAAGGCAATTTTCTGAAAGAACAACACACTCAAAGTGTGTGTACACACTTCTGCATAGTTTTAAGTCAAAACTGTACAAAAACTACATACATTTTAGATTTAGGATCAAGAAAAAAAACCCTTCGTCTGTAAATTTGTTCTACCCAGAACCAAGTTTTAACTTCACCTGGTTCAAATTCAGTATAAAATTTCCAATCATTAATCAGATAATCCAGAGAATAGTCATAAGATTATCCTTTATCTTTATTGACACTATTGATGCTATTGAGAGGTTGTCACATTTTTTAAGTGTTTTTTTAGATGCATCCTTTGCTACTAATGATAGTCTGAAGAAAAGCCGTTATTGCATTTTAATTCAGTAAAATGTTTATTTTATCACTTTAAAAAGGAATGTAATTGTTTGTCCATTTGCATTTCCAATATTGTATTAAAAAAAAGGTTTAAGTGGTTAGATGAATTATCTGCACAAAGTGCAAATTGTTTTCCATTCGAATAATCTTCAGATTAACCGATTACTAAAATAATTGCTATCACCACCGTAGAGCTGTTAGCTCATTATGAATTAGCTCTCGCCTAGAAAATATTTCTGAATATTCCTTCTCATTGTTTCCTGTGAAAAACATTTTACTGTTCCTGAGCACATTCTGCGGTTTACAAAAGAGAGAAACGAGTTGCTCTGTCACAAAGCTCCACTTGGTAATCCAGCGATAGATTTATTTCCTGCTATTTTATTTCTGCAGAGAAGTTTTTAGTGACCTTTGACTCTGAAGCGCCTTGGGAAAACGTAAATATTTATGTACTATGACTTTAACTGAGCTGGCAGCAGAATGCGAAGCTTCATTAGCAACACATTCTCTAAAAGTCAGAATGTTACTTTATTATAGAAAGTTTAAGAATCACTAATTTACACACAAACACAATCAGGAAAGATTGAACTAGCTTCCAGTAATGACTCTATTATTACAAATCTTAAGCAGCTGGAGGACATGCCTCAAGATCTTCTGGTGGAAAATGTCTCCCCACTGGTTTTTATCCAGTCTCCATGGTAACCAACTTCTGCCCTGGCCAAAGCGCAGCACTAGAGTCCAACAAAATAAAAATTAAAAAAGTAACAATTGTCTCTTATTCTAGTGTCATTTGGCTTGTTTGTGTCTGTAAAATTACTTCCACTACATTCAAAACTAATTCATTTTTAGATCTGTAAAAACCATGGCAACTTTGAAGCATTGAAATGCGCAACCTTTTCTACCTACAATAGATTAGTTCGTACCTTCCAGGAGGATGTTTCCTCCTGGCTTTGATGGTTTAGAGTAATTTTTCTATCTTCTGCTCATAATCTAGAGCACGAAAATGAAGCTTTACTACAGTAATGTATGACATCTACCTGCAAGGAATGTTACATTAACTTTGGTTTAATGTAAAGAATTCAGAACCGAATTGAAGGGGAACAAAGCTTAAGACAAGATTACTGGAAAGTAACATAGAAATGATTATATTATGTCAGATTTGAGTCATTTTTAAACTATATTCATATTAACTACCAAGAAAAGACAGGTTTATCTGTACTGTGTGTTTCAGCAACAAGGGAAGTGCTTTACATGATAAAAACATGAAACATCAGATAAACACAACAATGGAAAATTGGAAAGTTGAATTTCAGGAAATGGTATTGTAGTTCTTAATATCAAAGACAACACTAAACAAATGGGTTTTTAGCCTTTATTTGCAGGAACTCCATGTTTCAGCAGTTTTGCAGTTTTCTGGACGCTCGCTTAGAAGCCGATTGCTACTTCTTCATGTTTGGTTCTGGTCCTGGAGAGGCAGAGCAGACGGGAACCAGAAAACCTGAGAGGTCTGAAAGGTTGATACATTGACAAAACATATTTAATGTCAGCAGCATTTCAATCAAGCATAAACTAACAAAAGTGTTTCAAAGTCTGTCCTTTTGACTTTAGAAGTGGCTCCCCGGTTTGCGTTTTTAGTCTTTGAAGGTTAAAAACTGGACCAGCTGCAGCGGACCAGAACAAAAGAGAAACAAGTAGAAAGGCAGCGTTCCAATGTGAATATGTATGAAATTGTTATTGCTCGCGGTTAGGAAGTGGATGTAGGAGAGAAAGCGACATCAATGCGTAGGCGCCAAATGGCAAAAAGGACAGATTGACCCGGACCAGTGTGAGTCGCCAGGATAGACAATACTTTTTTTTTTTAAAAACAAAATTTGAAAAGCTGTAAAGCTGCAGGTTTCATTACAATCAAACATCTTGTGTGCCACACGACTCCCATTGCCAACTACTGCACACAGAGAGTGTTGCTTTTAGCGAGGGGCTTGAGCTGGACGGAGCCCATCGTGGGGGTTAGGGGAGGGGCGGCCGTGTCCCTTGTGTATGGCTATGCGTGGCGCCATAAGTGGCTTTGAAGCACTTTGGATTGCAAAGACAGCCTTGCAGAGTGGATCTGGAGAGCGGGAGAGTTTAGCTCGCAGCTGTGTGGGCGTCGGTGCTTTTGTCGAGTGAAAAGTGTTGTTTGGCGACAAACACTCAACCACAAACACGAGCCATTGTTTCTCAAGTGCTGCTTTTGTGTTTTATGAAACGGCCTCACAAAGGAAGACCCACTCAGAACCGGGGTTGCTGATATCTCAAATTGATTGTTTTGCCGCTGGATGTTTAAGGACAGGCTGTGTCCAGTAGCACCTGGAGAATAGTCCTGAAGTGGTTTCTACGTTAATTCCGGCAAAGTAAATAGCTTCTTCTTGGCTGTGCTGTTACAATATTTAATCCCTTTAAAGACACTTAAAGCAAATCAATACATTTTACTGGCCTGCTTCACCTACCAGGACCTTATTTTTTGCTTCTTATTATACAGTGCGACCCATATTAAATGGTTACTCACACTGCAGGAAAATGCGACCCAAATCCGCTGCCCATTTCTGATCTTTTTACCACCAAAAAATCCGATCTGTGCCACTTCTATAAGCGGAACTATGTCAGACACGTATCGGATTGTTTTCAGTCTCGATCTGAATGGTCATATCGCATTTTATATGGTTTTTGTGTCACTGACGTAAGACAATGCGTCAAAAGTGGTAAATCAGGACATTAACAATGGCTGAAAATTATGAAAGAAGTCTGTGTCACTGAAGGGCATCACATCACAATCTCACCACTCATGGATTTGACTACATGTCCAAACAAACTTCTCTACAGAAGTTGCAGTCCGTGCTCCACAAAAGGTCATTACAAGGTGTCCATACACCCTTGAAGCTTTAAATTAATTTATCTTAAATTAAGGACTTAAAATGTCCTAAATTCACAAAGAAAATATTAGTTAAATGTCCATTGGAGTCATTGTACTACTTTTTGTCCTGGAATAACAGTGGTGATGAATTGGTTGTTTGCTGAGGCGTTTCTTACTGCTGGGCACAGAAGAATGGCAGGAATAAATAAAAGGTGTATTTGGAGTCGGTGGGGACAGATGAAGGAGGGGCGGATGTTGTTGTAAGTTTTCTGGCTTTATCAAGGAGTCGGCAGGAACCTGACCAAAAGCAGAACTAAAGCTCTTAAAATTACAGCACACTTTTATCTTTGTCCACAGATCAGGGCTTGAATGGGTGACTGTGGTATTTTTAAGAGATATAAGCGTCGCTACCCATTATGCCGGTGTGTGTGCGTGTGTGTGTGTGTGTGTGTGTGTGTGTGTGTGTGTGTGCGTGTGTGTGTGTGTGAGTGTGTGTGTCTGCGGACATGCATCTGCGTATCTGTGTGTATCCTTTGGGTGAGTTTCTCAGAGGAAGTCTCACATTTCCGTCACAAGCTTATCGGCAATCTTCAGGGAGAATGTTCCCCTTTTTTTGCTTTTTTTTCCTGAAATTGCACAAAGTGTAACGTAACGCGTGTGTATGTGTTCATCTGTGGGTACACAATCCTTGGCAACATGCTCATGTAATGACATCTCAAAACTCAATTTGACAGACTAATTGAGGTCAACACAACATCTGATAATGGTTCTCTGCAAATCTAAAATAGTTCCTCTTACTTGGGTGATTGATTACGCGGCTGCTTTCTGTTGACAACGAGTTTCTGCCGTCTTTGAATGATACCCAGCATTGTTTTCCAGTTTTACTGTCTGTTGATTTTAATGTAAAGAGAAAACCTCGGATTTGTCTCAGCTCATTGACACCTTGATGGATGAGCCGGAGAGTCTGGTTCTGTGCTGTTAGTCAGGCTCGCATTGACACAGATAAATAGAAACAGTAAATAGATCTGCTGTTCTGCAAAATGCATTAATTCTACTAGCACTGGACGTCTGTCTGACCTTTAAATCACAAATTAAAAACTGCCAGCATAAAGAAGGTCGACTTAAACAATTTCTTTGTCATAAACTGAAGGTTAGAGTCACATGTTCTAAAAATGAAACATTTTAGAGTTTTTTTTAATTTAATATGAGTAATGCAAAATAAAAGTGAATAAAATAGCACTCACATTAGCTGCTATATCACAGATTTTTCACAAGAATGTTCAGAAAAAATCAACATCATTGCTGTTTCTTTAAGAAGAAAATTAATTATTCCAACGTATGACAAAAGAAGATTTTGATTTTTACTGCTAAAACTTATGCATGACACAAATAAGCTGTTGAATTAGTCAGGCTATCTGCTCAGGTAAACAGCCATCAGTCCAGGCTGATTGACCTGCTGCTTGTAGCTTAGCAACTGTAGTTTTAAGCAGGGTCTCCTTAATAAGTGGCCATCCATTAGTTTCCTCACACTGACTCTTCCAGTCTGTCACTGCTGCAAATGCTTTTATTTTTAAGGTACAGTAAATTTCTAATGATCTTTATTTATAATTGTATTTCAGGATTGTTTGGCCCAGATAGGAAGAATCCATTACCTCAAACACCAGATTATGTTAACCTTATGTTTATCTTAGGTAACTGTGACATTTGGAGGGAAAAAGCAGAAACATGGAATTCTGAGAACATTGTCCTGAATGGGAAGTTGTAGGATTGATTTGCTGCTGGGGAAACTGGTACAATCTGTCAAAGTAAGATGGCATCACAAGTAAAGATCATGTGGGAAAACTGACGATCTCACGACATAAACCAGAAGTTGCAGCAGAGACAGACAATCACTCCAAACACACCGGAAATTAGCTACAAAGTAGATGAAGACAAGAAAGTTACTTCAGAGTGGAAATCACAAACTCCTGGTCTGAATCAGAGAAGCTGTGAGTGAAGCTGAAAAGGTGTGTGAGAGAAGTTGGGCGGACAATCCTGATTCGATTGCATCGAAACATTCCAGCAACTCTTGTAAGAAGCCAGTAGAGGATATCAGAAAAGACTAGCAGATTAAATGGAAATTCTACCAAGCACTAAGGAAAGGCAACGCTAAGAAAACACACTTTTATGAATTTGAATAAAACATTGGCGAGCAGAAATAATTTGGGTAAATTCAGTTTACACATGTTTCAGTCGTAGGCAGTTAAACAGTCTGCAGAATATTCACAGGCATATAAAAATAACATATTCCTCACACAAAACTGGGTTCTCTGTCAGAGAAATTTCATATAAGTCATTACAAAGCTAAAATATGTCATTTTTTACCATCTTCCCAGCTTGATCTCCTTCAGATTTTGAGCAGTTTTGGGAGAATTCGTTAACACTTCTCCTCGCTTTGAATGGAGACGTTGAGGGGAAAGCTTGTTGATTATTGATGAATTCCATAACCAAAGAGGAAGACAGATTGAGGAAATCTGCCTCCAGCTCTGCTTCATCAGCCACAATAAATATTCAACAGGGACCCAACATGGAAAGTAAGGAGAACGCATGAGCTGTTGCAGTTCCATCACATCCTCCCGTGACAACTGTCTCCTTCCCCTCAACTTCTGACATAATTTGGTCTATTTTTATCTGGTTGCTACTGAATTTGTGCCTCTTGGTGCTGCCACTATGTCCCCCCCACCACCAAATGTCCTCCCTTTTCCATTCTCAATAGTAGCTGGATGAAACAGGTTTAAAAGGAGAAAAAAAAGGGGGGGGGTGGGGGGGGAGATTTATTGTTCTGGGTTACAATGCAGTACAATGTGGTGGGCAGACACGTCAAGGGAAACGGCGTTAAACGCCGTTGCCGAGGGTGGGGTTAAGCGGATTAGACGGGGCTCAATCAGAAATATGCAAAGTGCAGATGCTTCGTTTTTGTTTCCACAAATGAGTGAAAAGCTTAACCCCCACCAAACCCCCACCAAACCCCAACCCCAACAGTGAAGCCAGTGACAAATCCTTCACTTCCCTCTGCGAACGTGTGTGGTTTTTAGAAAAATATCTGCTTTGATGCGACAGGGAATGTCCTTGTGAGTAAAATCTTCCTCTGGGGTTTTGGGGAGGACGTGGGGAGCGTTTGGTGTTGCTTACATTCTTGTTGGGATCCAATCTGGACTCCGGTCTCCTCACTGTAAAAGCTGCTGTGGCGTCAGCAGCGACACCCCAAGGGATTCCTTTCCCAGACTGTGACTCATGCTGTCGTCTTCTGCAGGGCGCTGCTACGATAGCAAACCGCTTATTTTGAGTCAACGGAGCCGTTGGCGTTATCCTCGAAAAAACCCTGGAAGACAGACAATGGGTCAAAGTCGGTCGACGCCGATTCAGGGGCGTCTCGTTACGTCTACTGTGACAAGGGCAGAAAAAGAAAGAAAAAAGATCAAAGACATTTCAATACCAAAGCTGATTTTCATTTTACTTTAAAATGACATGTAATCACACAGCAGCCTTCTAATTTTAGCGCCTGGGGCCTGTCAGCGTAATCATGACTCGGAATAAGTTAAAATGGTTTCCGTGGGTGTTTGGGCGCCGAGTGAAGCCTGTGAGTTTTCCACTGATGGAAGATCTGTGCCTTCTGATTTTTGCATTTGCTCTATAATTTACACATTTTAAAGAGGGCTAAAAAAAACACCAAGAGAGATCTTTTTTTGGAACCTGGAAGAGTCCGCTTTATTTTTAGCCATTTGCTAGTTAGTGTGTGGTTTCCGAATCATAGAGGGGACAGATTGAGGGTTTATTTAGAAACATTTTGCAGCCACCATTGGATTTCTAGTACCAGTGGAAACTGGTACTAGAAACTGAGTGGAAAAAAATGGCACCACCAATTGGCAGAACAATGGGTGTTTCTGTGTTTTTGTGACTCACACTAAAATTTTTCTGAAAATCAAATAAATTTTCGCATCAGACAACAATAACCTGATTAAAAGCAAAATACAGATTTTCACATGATGAGATTGAAAACCCAAGTCAACTACTGACCTGCCATCAAGATTTTACCAAAACTAATGGTCTGGACACACAGGGAGAGACAAACCATTCTCTCTCAACGTCGTCTGTGTGAAACCCAACAGTCAGGACAAGATTGTGACCTCAGCGACAAAAATCAAGACATTTTTTAACTGTCTTGTGTTGCGTGTCAACGTGTACAAGCTTGAAATTTCACAATTGCAAATTTTCCTGGTCACTTCACAAGTTCTGTAGGAAATGAATGAGCAACTTCACCTCCCGTGTGTTAAGAACTTCCATCATCACTTTTTTATGCGTATTTGGACGTATCACATTAGAAAAGGTCGATGGAAACAGCTAAATTCGAAGTAACCTTGCGCTTACTTGAGGTGGTTTCTGAATTTTCCAAAAAAGTTAGTGCGCTGAAGAGGAGGAAACACGCTTGCTGAAGAAGTTCTGATGTAGCAAACTCTCCCACCCTCTAGTCACTAGGGGGTCTGTGCCTTACAGAGGCATGACACAGAAAATGCCTTTTCATGTGGTGTATTAAGTTTTACTCAAGAGGTTCACATACCTCAAGATCGGGATTCCATAGAGTCAAATAAAAAGTTCAACAACTTCATTTTGGAGTTTTTTCTGTTTTGTTTTTGGCTTTTCTAAAAACGAGTTAATGCTTTGACACTTTAAAAATTCACTCAACATTCTCATGACAGTCACATGGAAGCACAGCCAATAAGTCAAATTTACAACATGCAATGTGACATCAATCACCAACTCCGAGCTCCGACTCCTGAGAAAATCTGAGAAATTCAAAATATAATTTCTCACAAGTAGAAGCTAAGAGTTTCTTCCAACTTATGGTTAACAAGCAGCAAAGCAAAGCAGTTGCTGCTGATATTTTTGTTTACATGCTGTGATATGAGAAGAGAGCCGTACAGATAAAATGAGCTATGCTGAGCTCATGGAATAGAGATGTCTGGTTCAATGTGAAGAGCAAGTGTGTGTGTTAGTGTGTGTGTGTTTGTGTGTGTTAGTGTTGCCAGCCTCTAAACGCTGACTCCAACGGTGCGAGGAAGTGATGCCGTAGCACATTCTCGGTGTCTGCTTAGCGATCTGGACGCCGTCTGTTCATCTGCTTTGTGTTTGGACTCTGTGGTCATTTTATTCTGTTAGCCATGGCACGTTCTCAGTGAAAAACACAGAGAACAATTTTAGACATTTCACCGTTTAGCAGAAATAAATGCTTCATTTCAAAGCATTTTTAAATTTTTTTTTTTTTACCGTCTGTGAAGCTGTGGAAATTGTGCGAGACGCCGTACGTAAACCTGCGTGACATCATTGTTTTGTTTCTGCTTCTTTATTTCTTCTTCCAGAACACAGAAGATCACCTGACGTTCCTGATCGCCGTGTCCGCCGCCCTCTTCCTGTTCCTGTCCATCTTCATCCTCGTGTGCATCGAATCCGTCTTCAAGCGGATGCTGCGCCTCTTCTCTCTGCTGACGTGGGCCTGCCTGGTCACCATGGGTTACCTGTTCATGTTCTCCGGCGGCAGGCTGAGTCCCTGGGACCAGGTACTGGATTTGGCTCAGTTTCAAGTTTATTTATGTAGCACCAAGACACAACAAGCGTGGCCTCAAGGCGCTTCCCAGAAGTTGTTTTAGTTCAATCACACAAACACTCCAATTGACTCTGGTTGTCAGACGGTGCACTGATGCACTGAGCTCAGTTGGATGTTCCAGTTAGTTTAAAACGTTTCTATTTAAGTCCATTTTCAGACTGCATCTGCTGCGTTTCCATTACAAATGTGTAAAAATATGTCTTTACTCTGCTAATGTAAAAAAACAAACACACACAATCTCTCTGGATTGTGGCTGCACGTTGTTTGAAAAACCAAAAACAAGCCATCACCTTCCTACCACTTCCTGCCGTCCTTTTGTCGTTTCCACCAGTAGCAACATCTGGCTGTTGATCACGTGACTCGTACGATGTGAGAAAAGTGTTTCCATCGCAGTTTCGTGCAATACATCCATATAAATATGGCAGAAAAACCACCTCCTCCTTATGCAAAAACCTGTATTTGAAGTTGCTGTGTTTCCATGAATCTAATTTATTTTCTGAATTTAAATTTGAGCAATTCTACAGTTAATGTAAACACAGCCAGCGTTAGTTTTCCTCCGCACAGCAGAAGCTCTTGTTTAGAGCTCCATGGTGGTCTCTCTCTCTCTTTAGACCAGAGCATCGTCTTCCACTCATGCATCATCTACACTGCAAGGAGAACTTAAAATATATTTATTTTTTCAAAAATGAGTTTCTTCTTGTGACGTCAAAACCAGATTTGTAGACTAGTAGTTGTCGGGCCCAGAGATTGGATGCGATAAATATAACCCTGCTTTTGACTTCTCCACAGTTTTCCCCCTGACCTGCAGGTTCTGCTCCTCGGCCTTCATGATGATCCGTATTTACCAATTTCTGACAAACCTCTGAGGCATTTACAGAACGGATCTGATTACGCTGAGACTTAATTAGACACAGTCAGACTTTGCTAATCAGCTGACCTCTGACAAAGCTTGGTTGGACTGGATTTCATTAAAGGTATCAGGGTCAAGGGAGCAGGATTCAAACACACCACATCCTATCTGGTGTTTCACGTATTGCGTACGTTTCTTTTCTTATTGACTTTCACCTTGAGTTGCAGTGAAACTGACAGCAAACACTCTGAATTTACTATCTTTAGCGTTAGGAGAACATTCTGGTTCTAAAAGACCCACAGAAACTTGTTCTCAGTGTGAATTTTGCATGCACTTGGCGCACTAACCGCTTTTGTTAAAAAGTCATTTCCCCAAAGGTTTGCTCTACGATTTCCTCAAAATGAGCTGAGGCCCCAGCACCGTCCGAGTTCATCCCGCTCCGCTGCGTTCGTGTCCTGTGTCATTGACCTTCGCTTCAGCAGACATGTTGACGCGTCGGAGCGGGATAAGCACTGATGAGGAAAACTGTTGTTAGCAATAAATCACCTCCATTAGCTCCTGACTGCACCCTGTAAGCCGGTGCAGTCAGCAGTCGTTTGTCTCGCCGGACTGAAAAGAAGATGATTCCTTCTCTCTCTCTTTTAGAAGAGAGAAAATAATACATCTGCTTTGACAAGTTAAAATATTTGCGTTTTTTTAAAAGAAATTTCTTTTGACTTCTAGTTTATTACTGCAAAATATTATTAACCTGACCTTAAGTGTCTCACCTGTCAGGTTTTCCACTCTCTAAAGTCTGATTACACACGGTGTTACTGATGATATTAACGATGATGATAATCATGATCAGGCAGCTGGAGCTGTACTGATGAATCAATAAGCTGAAGGGAAAGTCCACCTGAAACATTTTGTTGGCAGTAATTTGGACATTATTTCCACCAAATGTACGGTTTTATCAGTTGGATGTAGACTTTGGCTATTCAGCAACGACGTAGGCACTGAAAGTTTCATAGAGTAAACCCAGCATATTTGATTTAGTTTATTTGATTAGGATAGTGCACATTAATCAACATTAGCACAATTAATGGGAGTGTAAATGCAGAGGAGTTTGTACTAAAGCTAAACTTCATTCTTTGTCCTAAGTCAAGTAAGCAAAAAACAAAACACCTCACTGTGTGTTTCACATGACAGAAGACGGAACACATGGTTGGTTCTACTAAAACAAATAGAAACATTTACATCAGAAATTACTGACAGACAGAAACAAGCTAAATAACAATGGCACAACTGAAAACCAAGAGATTTAAACCGACAGGTTGGGCAAGAAAAGTATCAAGCCTCTGGAGGAGCTGCAGAGATTCACAACTCAGGTGGGAGATTCTGGTTTGAGAGGACAATTATTAATTCACACTTGAAAGTTGCCGTTCACACGTCCACAGGTTCTCGCTGTCCAGGTCGACTGAATTGAGCAGCGTTCTATATTTCTGTTTGTTTAAAAAATTGTTGGAAACCAGTTGATTTTCATTCCACTTCACAATTATTGTGGCAGACTAGAAAAAAACAAGTAAATTTAATCAATCGATCAAGTTTATCTAACACATTTTAGCAACAAGGCATTTCTAACTGTTTTATATCATTAAAACATACACAAAAAAATACAAAATTATAAAACTCAGTCAAAAATGGCCAAGAGCCGTAGTTAAACATCAAAATGGCAATTCAAGGAAGTTACCAAAAAATCCCAGCAAACTGTGATACTTTAAACTTTCATGTAGTTGTATGAATGGCAACAGTTTCAGACGATTTTTCAGTTTTCAAATTTAAGCATCGTCTGTCACCCAAAATCAAGAAAATTGGGGCTTATTTATCGGTTCACCCCAAGTTAGCAGACCATAAAACAAACTGTGATTCATTTCTAAGAGCTTTTTATCCGCCATTGTTTAAGTGTCAAGACAGAAAAATGGAGAAAAAAAAGAAAATCTAGCAAATCCCTCCAGTCTGGGAGTCAAACTCAACCCGGCTGCAGCAAAGAACTGAACAATCCTAACAGTGAACCCTGAGGAACTAAATCTATGGACTTTGACATTTATTCATCCTTGAAACTAACAGTTAATAAACTTGTAGTACATTATCATTTTTCAACTATAGCAATTCTCTAGTGTGTAATCCGTCTAATTTTTCTTTTTCACATCTATTCCCTCCTTTCCTGCACTCTGTTGCATATTCATTCCGGCTGTGTGTGTGTGTGTGTGTGTGTGTGTGTGCGTGTGTGTGTTTGCGGCCGTGCTCGTCTCAGCGCAGAATTAATTCTCTGTGTTAATGAGGCCTGATGAGAGCTGGAGGTGAGTAGATCAGCAGACAGACACATTAGTTTTCGCTGCCAGACTCCGTTACTCTCCTGGCTCTCAAGAATCCTATTTTGTCCTCATCTGGCGCCTTGTCTCCCACAATTCATCAAACCCCATTTTCAAACCCGCAAACTTCTCCGCCTGCCTCCGTTTCTCCTTGTAAATCACCCCAACGTGCCCAAATTTCCTCACTCCACTTTTCTTTTTCCTTTTTTTTTCCTTTTACTTTGTCGACACTGCTCCTCCTCCACGGATGGAGGTATTTTTATCATCAGCCACCTGTGAGAGCAAAATCATTCTGCATTATTAATCACTCTATTCTGCTCCTATGACTCTCCTACTTACACATTTATACACTCCTGAAAGTTTTTATACTGCTCTGATATTTCTATATATAGAAGGGTGAGTCAAAAGCTGCTGTTTTATTTATTCACGGGCTAAAAAAAAAAGAAATTGAATATCTGTGAAAGCAGGTCAGCGTCCCTTTGACCTCCCAATGCAGCAGTTAAATGTTTCCAGGAACAGATTATCTGTCCTGGTGATCAGCTTGGTAACATTTTTTTAACTCATTTCGTTTCTACAGAACAATAAAGGCTTCAGGATGTTAGCGGGTTTTCTAAAATGCTTGCATGTCTCTCAGTCTTATAAATAATAGTGAAGAAAAATGTAGAAATGTATTCTGGTTTTAATCTACAGGATATTTCTATTAGAATTCATCAATTTAATTTAACATGACGCAACCGCCACTGTGCTTCACAGCTAAACTCTGAGAGTTGAGAGTTTTCCATTCCTAAATGAGCTTTCAAACAGTAAAATAACTCAATGTGAAGTTACTCATTTGATTATTTTACCCTTTTTTTTGTTCAGGTCTAGTTTAAAAAAAGCTTATTGTTAAGCTACAGCTGACATGAAGCTACATGTTATCTACAGTTTATGATGGAGCTAACATGAAGCTACATGTTAGCTACAGCTCATTCTGAAGCTTCAGCTAATGTGAAGCTACATTTTAGCTACAGACTATTATGAAGCTAACATGAAGCTACGTGTTAGTCACAACTTAATCTGAAGCTACATCTTAGTTACAACTTTTACAGCTAACATGTAGCGTAAATTGAAGCTACATGTTAGCTGTAGCTAACATGAAATAGCTATAATAAAAACCAGATCTGTAAATCTCTACCAATTTGTACAATAAACAAGTAAAAAAAGTTTATTGTTCTCGTCACAAATTCTCAAATGGAATAAAATTGACAGGGAGTCACATTTTTTCAACTTACTTTTTCACTTGTTCTGAGGTTTTGATTAAGGAACAATCGGAGTGGTGCGGGGGAGATAACGGAAACGGAAAACCGACCAAAGCAAAAGCCACACCTGCAGGAGAGCAGAAGTCTGGTGAAAGGAGCACAGTAGAAATACATCCCTCTCTCAGTGGGTTGGATTGATTGTGATCAATCAGGGAACAGCGTGTGTGATGGAGCACACAGAGCTAATAACAGAGAGAGAGGCGGGTGGGGAGAGAAAAGAGAGGAACACAAAGAGAAGGCACGGACGACATCCACCGGTCTCTGCAGCCAGTCTGTCCTGACCCCTCTGACCGAATGTGGACACACTCATAAAAAAAATATGTAAAAAAACTACCTTCCATATACGCAGCTCAGCTATGTCTGCAATAGTCCGTTTATCATGGCCCTGCTTTGATTTTGAGGGCAGATTGAAGAACATTTTCACACCTGGAACCCTCCAACAAGACACAAACACATTGTCCTGGAAAACGGACTGGAAAACAAAAGTGAGAGTTTACTTCTTAAAAAAAAAAAAGCTGCTACACCTCATAAACGTCTAAAGCAGAGACAGACTTTTTGTCTTTGATGTAGGTATTCAGGCATACATATCTGTATATCTGCTTCTTTTGTCTGGAGCCCACAGAAGCGCTCAGATAGAGACGGAGAGGAGAAGAGGGGAAAAAAAGTAATGGAGGAAGCAGGAGAGAGATGATGTCTGCAGCTCCCATCTCAACGCGTTTGAAGGTGTATTAGGATTCAGGTTGGAGTGTGGGGGAGATGGAGTGTGTGTCTTTCTGCCTGTGTGTGTGAGAGAGAGAGAGTGTGTGTGTGTGTGTGTGTGTGTGTGTGTGTGTGTGTGTGTGTGTGTGTGTGTGTGTGTGTGTGTGTGTGTGTGGTAGATAGAGGCAGGTGATGCAACTGAAATTGGACCGCCGCTCTCAATTCCACGCGACCGCTCAATCGGACCGGATGTCGCGCAGTCCGGATGATCACGGGGTTGTTATAGTTTTAAAGAGAGGAGCCTTTCCAGAATTAGGATTTGAAGGTTATCTCCAAAACACAAACGAGTTTGAAAGCACAGCATTCGCAGAGATGTCAACATCCTTCCTGTAGTTGGTTCCCCTAGCAACAGAAGGTCTGAGCCCACACAGAACATCTCTCTCTCTCTTTCTGTGTGTGTTCTTACTGTTCAGATCTCCTTTTAGAAGGAACTAGGTCAGCCAAACAATTGGTAAAACCCAAATGTTGGCAAGACATTTCAAAGTTTTTTGTTTTTTTAAGAATTTGTGTTTTTTTCTTTGAAAGTAGTCTGAATGGAAGGAGCAAATGAACCGGGAGTCGAACTCGGTTCGGGCCGCGTCGAGGTCAATATCTTGTGTTTATGGCGCGCGCGCGCTAAACGCTGCGTCATTCGACAACAGGTTTCTAGAACTTTCTTTTAATTTTAAATGGCAGTGACCTGCAAGACGCATTGGGATGTAGAGGCTGTCGGCTTATTTTAGGTGTCACTTCCAGTTGAATCCTGTGTGGAACCGCCGAATAGTTGAACCTGAACGACAGGAAGTTAAAGCGGGTGGCAGGAAGGCCACAGTTCACCTTGTGTGTCTGCTGTAGCTGCGACCTGAAACGCCACCATAACAGGAAGGGCAGGACGGACCGCCGGCGGAAGTGGACGGTGCAGGGGGTCAAGCAAGGAGGTGCCGTCAAGAAAGACACGTCTATGAACATTTACAAAGAGAAACATGAGATGAATTAAGTCAGTTTTTGAACATTTTTTAACTTGTATTTTAGGTGTTAAAGAGCTATGTAAGCCGCCCACGCAGCTCAACTAAGTTATATCAGCTTTGACATTTTGGTCTTGGATCTATTTCTGTGGAAGCGATTTCTGCCCACACAGCTGTGCTCTGTATTTAGACAAACATCAGAACAATATACATAATCTGAATGTTTGCTGGCATTCATGCGCTTGTGCTTTTTAAACTCCATTGTGGGAGTTGTGTTGTAATTACTGGTATTACTTGCAGTTTGTGCACAGCCGTCTCATTTAGAGTCATAATTCCCCCTCCTCTAACAGTGCTGGGGGAAATTACAGCACATCCAGGAAAGGAAAAGAATTACATTTCAAGTTTTTTTTTTTTTACAGCCTGGAGATTGTTGAGAGCAGTGATCCTCCTCTCCAGCAGCATCGATCTGCGGTCACTTCTGTTTCATCAGCGAGTAAAACCTTTTTGGTGTTTCATCTTGTGAGTCAGATTTGGAATTGGTTGAGTTTTAGTTTGGTTTCCCGTCTTTTAGAGGAGTCGTGGTACATGGAGCTCACAAGAGGAGATGACACATGATACTGGAGAACAAAGTGGGTTTTTAGCATCTTTTGCTGCCACTGAAAGAGAAGATATGTCACTAATTTGAGGCTGAGTTTCAAAGAATGTGCAGAAGGTTTAGAATTTCTCAGTCCACATCTTGCAGTTTATGTGCTGGTCAAAAAGCATTTAATTGCTCCTTTTGTTTGTCTTAACACATATTTTCAGATATTAACAGGTTTCAGATCAAGCAAGGTACTGGCGTGTTTGTTTATTTTAAAAATCTATTTTGTGTTTTCTTTTCCAATGTTTGGTTTAGTAGAGAGAGAAAAATCAGTCAGAATAAAATGTGGTTTTGAATTTGTATTTAAAAGTTGAACGTTTGTGGCCCTAAAGTGCTTGCAGTTTTATTATTTTGGAGTCACTTGGCAAACATTCGGACACCACTGGATTTTCAACAATGAAAGAACAAATGCAATCCAGACATATTTTAAAAAAACCCATTTAGTGTAAAAAACGGCTGACATTAGCTAATAGAGTTGTTTACGGCAGCGTTTATTCAGTTCCAGTGCTCTCCTGGTCATTTGGATCTTATCAGTCACTATTTCTTGTTTCTATTGAGTCTTACCCAAAACAGTGCAGTTGGTTTCACTGTTACCTTGCAGCAGGAAAATACCGACCTGGATTCTTTCTGTGCATGCATGAGATTTTTCCCGGTACTCCAGATTCCTCCAGCAGTCCGAAAACATGACTGGTAGGTTAATTGGTCTCTAGATTGCCCTGAGGTGTGAGTGTTTGTGTGTGCGTGTGTGTGTGTGTGTGTCTGTGATGGACTGTCGACCCATCAAAGGTGTAGCACTGAATGACAGCTGCAGATGGGCACCAACCCCCCGCTGCCACCCTGCAAGGATAAACGGGTTTATACAACCGATGGATGGATGCTACTTGAAATCTGTCAACACAACAGGACAACACAGGAATTGCATTTTTCCTTCTAAATAAGAACATAAATGCAAACTTAAAGCACTCACTTTACGTCCGGAACGGTTTTAGTATCAATTACGTGAAAATATTATTAATTTACCTAAGAGGCAGATTTACCTAAATCTTATTTCCAGGGTCAAAAACTGATCTTTTTTTTAAAGTTCTTTTGTTGATGATAATTCATGCAATCATTATAGTTACATTTGTTGTCTTAACAGCAACATCAGTGAAGTCCAGCTAATTACCTCACAGAAATGTAAAAGCAATGAAATATACCTCTGACCAGGCCTGTCAAAGTAACAGATTTTACTGGACAATAAATTACCCCAGAAGTTATTGTGATAAATGTTAATATTGTTTTCGAAACCTATTTCAAGTAATTTAACAGCATAATGATGCAATAACACATTGCCAAAGATCAATGTCACTTTAAATTTGAATGAACATTTAACACTGGAGCTGTAAGGCATTTTAAATATCCAAAATAAATAAACAGAACAACAGAAGTAACAAGTAAAATGAATTATTACGTCTCTGTACACAAAGTTGTTCAAGAAAAAGGGGGCGAGTTTAGACCGAAGCACCAGATGGAAGACTTTTGTTAGAAACAAAGAAAGAAAAGAGAAAAACAATAAATCATGCAAATGGAAATTGCTGAGCTCGCTTTAATCCATCATGTGACTAATTGATTTATTGCGACGGGCCTACCTCAGAGTATGAAAATATTTAAAGCATCAGCTGAAAGTTGGCGCCTAATCACCAGAACTCCTCATTTTCTACCTGGCTCTCTTACACTTTCTGTCGCTTTCCGTCTGCAGGTGTCGTTCTTCCTGTTCATTGTGTTTGTGGTCTACACCATGCTGCCCTTCACCATGAAATGGGCCGTCATCGCCAGCGGTATCACCTGCCTTTCACACACCGTCACCCTCAGCGTCTGCCTGACCTCCAACGCTACAGAACTGGAACCTCTGGTGTGGCAGGTGAGCCCGACACTCGTCCGTCCTCGAGCCTTCGAGCGCCTGGGCCAACCGTACGCAGGAAATGGACTTTTTAAAGAACTTTCTGCCTCGCCTGCAGACGTGAGGTGACTGTATCGTGAGCTCGCCATTTGGGTCTCTTGAACAGCTGGATGATTGTGCGGCCGCTCCATTACCTTCTCTAAACATCGCTGCTGAGCGTAGCCTCTGCATAATTAGAAACGATGACACAGTATTTTAGACAAAGTCCAGGTTATGAAGTGGCTGGCCCATCACGACGCAGCAAATTCAGACGTAAAGTTATCTCCAAGAGCAATAACATCTCTAAGCCTGAATAAAAATACGGCAACTCATAAGGGTGCATGTGATTGTGCAGCTCACGCGTCTCTGAAGCTGGTACCTGCTCACACACACTCTGCAGTCAAGCCTCACAGTAAACACACTGATAGCACTCTAATCACCGTGGCTCTTCTCAGACTTGTAGACACTGAACGTCTGCATCGGCCATAAAACACACTCAGAAACGTTCATTACCCTCGGACACAGCAACAAGGATAATCTATTGATCCACAGATCCTCTTTTTAAAAGGCTTGAGGTTTGGATAATGACAGAGAGCTAACACAAAAGTGTGTGCTCTCCTGCTTTTATGAGGTAATAATACACCCTAAGTGGACGGCAGAACACAGGGGAACATTTCAGACGCGGACATAAACGCGACGCGGATTGTGTGCGGACAATCTTTTATGGTCGCTGAGTTGATGTATATGCGGTGTGTGTGTGTGTGTGTGTGTGTGTGTGTGTGTGTGTGTGTGTGTGTGTGTGTGTGTGTGTGTGTGTGTGTGTGTGGGGCAGATCCTGGCCAATGTGATTATCTTCACCTGTGGAAACCTGGCTGGGGCTTATCACAAGCACCTTATGGACCTGGCACTCAGGCAGACCTATCAGGACACCTGCAACTGCATCAAGTCTCCCATCAAACTGGAGTTTGAGAAGCATCAACAGGTACAAAGTCCAAAATCTAGAGTTTCAAAGAATGAATTGATGTGGAAGAATGTTTAAAAACTCGTGCAAATGCTTATTATTTGCTGTAGCGACTAAATATGGCAGAACTCTCATCTTTTTATTAAATCTTAAATATAGTTTTACATACACTAGAGTTAATTTCTGTTTGTTTTTTTCATTTGTTTTTATAGGATTAATGCAGAGGAAAAGCGTGGACTTAATAACTTAATAACTCTGAAAAATGTTCACCTTATAACAGGAACTGTACACATTGTGAAATTTGAGCTTAAATTTGAGACTATATTAAGTCAGAAAGTAGTCACTGACAGGACAGACTTTATTCAGCAGATAAATCAACACTACAGTGGGTGTAACACTGAACTCCATTTGTGGAAGTCAAATTTTACAGGTTCCCAGGTGAAAATGCAACAGGAACACCTGAACTCATCGTTCTGAGTTCAGACCAGAGTCCCATTCCCAAAATGGCCGCCTAGCATGCAAAACAAAAATTTTAAGTTTAAACTATTTTATTGTAGCTGATAGTTTTTATCTTACGAAGCCAGTGGAAATTATAACTAAGCATTGTAAACATGTTTTTCCTTTTGCTTGTGTTTGCACTCAAACATTTGTAGGTAAATTATCACCTTTTATTAGCACAGCAGTTAGCAAAGCCCACTTGTTATATGCAGCTAGAAAGCTCAACAAGCTCAATAAGTTGTAATGTATTTACTATACCCAAGTTCTGGGACAAACACAAGATGACAACAGTGTACTAGCTATTAGCTGGCTAGCTAAATAAGTTTAATTGTAAGTTGAGAACTATCTGATTTCACAGCTAATAGTTTTGACAGTAACTCACGAAGCGCAAAGCACAACCCAAAGCAGACAACTCTACAGGGTTTTTCCAGTCTTATTGTTTCCTATCTGCCCTACACTATAAAGAGCCAAATTAAAATTTAATCGCATTCTGGTTACTTGCCAATTCACACTACTTCAAAGTTTCGTCAGAGAAGGGAAGTTGGTAGGTCAGCCATGTCTTAAGTGGCATTTTGCTGTGACATTTGCTTGACATTAACGTCTTTGTGGTGACATTAGGCATTCTTCCCGACCAGGGAAGTGACATATAATATTACACAAATAATTGATGGTCTGCTCAGAGGTGGTTCACTATGATGACCTTTTTTTCCTTTTTGTCTAACCCTTACTAATGACAAGATAAGCAATTTTCCTATATCAGTACAGTATCATATTAGTAGCATCAAACTGAACATGCCAGCTACTTGCTATTATTTTGTTCTCTATTTCACCAGCAAATAAAATACATGCCTACAATTATAGCATACTTGTGTTGACTCTCTCACACTAAGATGCAAATCATTTACTTTTTTTCCTTGGCATATTCCTGGCATATGTTTGTTTCTCTGCAGTAGTTTGCGTGTGGGAAGAAGTGTGTGCATGTTAAAATTAGCGCAGATACATGCAAATGCCGGTTCATAACATTCACAGAGTCGAATCTCATTCAGCAGCTGACTGTGGATCTTATTAGTTCATTAGTCAAACACACAATTAATAACACTACAGCTCTTCAGGCTACCATACCCCCATCCTGCTGCGCGCCGCCTTCAAACTGCTTCAGTGCTGAATAAGTAAATAAGAGAGGATGGTGCCTTTCTATTTTTAGCGCGTCCCCTCAAACCGAGCCCCTCTCCAGACTTAATTTGCTGCTATGTTTTAGGAAATGAGCCCGTGGTGTGTGAACAATGTAATGACCCTCTTTCACTGTGAGCCGCAGTTGTGAGTCACATAACTGTGTGCGATTTGCGCGCGTGCGCGGCGCAGGCAGCTGCTCGGTCAGCAGCGTACGCGCGCGCGCAAGTCGCACACATGCTCTCACGCTCGCGCCAAAATTGAGCTGAAACAACCCGTTCATCTGATGCGTCTAGAGAAGAATTGAAATAATAAACTTCTATAACAGTGTTTCATATGTTCTCATGTTTGAATAATACAGTAACTATACAGTTTGAATAACACAGTAATACAGTAACTATTGTGTTATTTTTAGAAATACCGAAACAATAAGGAACTCGTAGCGTTTATTTCAACGCCAAAAGTCTAACTGCTGGATTCAGTTTTGTGCCACCAAAGATGTTTCTAATTATCTAAATATTTTTCTTTCAAGTAATCAGAATGTGATATTTCTTTAAATTTCAGCTGTCTTTCTTTCTTCCTTTCTTTCTTTCTTTGTTTCTTTCTTTCTTTCTTTCTTTCTTTTTTTGTTTTATAATCAGTGACGCTGCCTGACTCCATACTCACACAGCTTTGCTCTGCCTGACAGGCTGCCAGAATAATTGGTGAATATACTTAATTCTCATATCCTCCTCTTAAAAAGATGGATATGATCATGAAGGGACAGACTGAAGTGTAGATGAAATAAAAATCCTCTGGCCTAGTGTGGCTAAATCCCTTGTTATAACTGTAGTCGTAACAAAATACGCTGAAGTGGAAAACAAAGTGTTGCAATTCTTAGATAGTGATGAAAAAAACCCACCAATAAATGTGGAATCGATGCAGTGATAGTCCACTGTTGCCACATGCTTGCTGCTGAGGTAAATGGCTACTATTTCAACTTAATGCAACCAACTGAGCTTCCTTAGGAATATTTCTTAGTTTGTATATTTGAATCTGACTACGTACTTGGTTGAAATGAATTGGGCTGGTTTGTTTTCACATGTCTTTTGTGCTGCGTTGGGAAACCTTTGTCGTGAATCAAAGTTCTAAAAATGAACTGATCGAAAGAGTTGATGAAAACAATGGTAACTCAAAGAACTTGTAACTTGCCAGAAAAGAAAAATGAGAACAGAATAAATCATTTCACTTTATAAGATTATAAACGTTCCTTCTGTAATTACTTGTGCCATGTGTTTTAAAATGTGAAAAGTGGTTCAGACAAAAATGTTTGGGGAAAAAACGTAAGTATCTATTTAGAAAAGAAAATGTTGCACCTAAATTACCGTAATTGACCAACACCAAACATTTGAAGACTCAGCTGATCTAATTTTGTGTAACCTTCAAAATAAGAATTGAAAAGATTTCACAAAAGTTTCTTCTATCAATACAATAAAATATCAATCAATAAAATATTCTTTTTTTATTACCACTCTTATGCAGGATCTACGTTAAAGCAGGTCTGTGTTGGACAATCTGCAGCGCTTTAAGAAAAATATTCATCCGTTCACCAGTGTGAGAACGACTTTACCTCCTGTGAGTCACTGGCAACCTGTTTGCATATTCATGCTTCTGGAGCGGTAAAGATTTTCAGAGCGTGGGTGGAAAGAAGGAGTACCTGGAGAAAACCCACACTGGCAACGAGAACACGCAAACTACACATCGGAGCACGAGCCAAGAGCGGCGCTGCTGTGAGGCAACTGAAACGCGGCTCTGCCACCTGGATTTCACTTCTGCTTCATTGTTAAACCTCACAAAACTTGATCTGACTCATTCCACGCAAAGCAAACGCACCCAAGGCGTTAAACAGCCTTACAAATTCTGAGGAGATGGAGATAAAAAAGAAAGGAACAAATGGTCAGACCTGCAGCAGAGAGTTGAAAACTGGAATATCCAGCGACTGGAGTCGAATCTGAATATCCAGCCTGTTTTGTTTGAAATGTGAATTTCGAGGGTACAGACGAGGACACTGGCATAAAAAGTTAATCACAGAACAGCAGAAATACTGGAGGAGCGTTTAATTCGCCGCCACAGTGACTGACTTAGTTACTCACGTCGCTTCATCCCTGCTTTTTTTCCTCGCCTTAGGCAGGGGTCAAGATGCATTTAATTGGAGTAAGAATTAATATTTAAACTAGAAAAAAATATGTTTCTCTTGGTTTTCACCCTCATTACCGGCAGATAATGAAAAAATCAGAGTGGGGTAAAACAGTCGTTACGTCTGACATCAACCTCCCTGATAAATTAACCCCAATAAGCCATCGTTAGAGAGAATTAATGACGGCGCTATATTTAGGAGGTTAAATAATTAGAAACTGAAGTGAGAAACAGAAATAATGAATCAAGTGAGTCTCTGTGTGGTGGATTTTTGTGCTAAAATTATTTTTAAAAAACCATTGCAGTCATTTGATTCTTCTGTCGGAGAGCCTTTAAAGTGAAAACGTTTGTTTGTGAATTTCTTTTAGGCTCTGAAAAAAATCTACAATATGTCAATAACAAGGTCAGACTATGTCCAGTAACTGTAAACGTTTCTGCAGCGTTGATTAGTTTAATTTCTTGCTACAAAGATTTCATAACTGTTCAGTTCAACAGGTAATTTTCTGTCACAAATGAGATAGTTCAGTTTTTTTTATGATTCTAGACTGTATTTTATTATCTATAAAGCTCAAAGTTTAAAATACTCAGGCATGGAATGGATAATCACTAAACAAAAGTTCTTTAAAACTACAGTTTCAGATGAAAACCTTGTATCATTTTTCACTTAAAGGGGCAGTATCATGTCAAAGTCAAATTTTTGGGATTCACATCATGTTACATGTTACCCTCCCCTTTTCAGCTCCTTCAGACTAGCCAGCAGCAATTAGCAAACACCAGGTGGATCTGAGCATCAGCTGAACCTGTTATAGAAGCTTCTTCTCAGTAGGAGTGTTTAAAGAGACAGGGGCCCAATTTCAAGGCATTAAATCTGGAAGTAAAATTTCTTTTACTGCTACATATATTTCATACATATATTTTATTACTGCTACATATATTTTATATATGTAGCATTTTTAGGACAACTGAAGGTGACACAGTTACTTGATCATGCTACAAAATGGCACTATGTAAAACACATAAAAAAACTGTATCAATGTATGTGCTCCTCTCACACAACATTCGCCTACATGTGAAGTTCTTGATTGTGTGTTGCTGATGTAACAGATTTTTTCTGTGTAGAAAAACTCTTCAGACACTCTGACGCGATCTGTTTGGACCTCAGTAAAAATCTGATTTTTTTTCCTGTATGCGTTGTAGTCACATGGTGAGCTGGCAGCATAAAATTCTGTTATATTGTTGGCCTTTAAAAGCCTCATCCTTGGTTTTCCACACTAAATTCCAGTTTAATCTACCAGATTTTTCTTTGAGAGAAACAAGAGTTTAATGCTTTTGACCTAATGGTGTGTGTTCAAAAAGAGTGATCCGGATCGGTTTGATCCCATCTCTGCCTGTCCAGGAGCGTCTACTGCTGTCCTTGCTGCCCGCACACATAGCAAGAGTGATGAAAGCCGAAATAATCCAACGGCTGCAGGGGCCAAACTTCGGTCGCACCGAGAGCACCAACAACTTTCACAACCTGTACGTTCAGCGGCACACCAACGTCAGGTACGGCTCCCGCTTCCTCCCTCCGCACATAATAAAGGTTATTATTCTCTGCTCTCATCTAGGGGCCTTGATCGCTCCTTCCTGTCCTCCCTCCAACCCATCATCATCATCACCGCTCTTTTCTCGCCACCTTTTATCCGACTCCTCTCTACCTGCTGTTAAATTTGGATTTCTCGCCTTTTTCTACATCTTTAAATTTTTTTTTTGGCCTCAATTTCCTCGCTCATGCTTCCGCTCCTATCTTTTCCTTTCCGGTCATCTCCTTTGGTGTTCTTACCACTCTTCTTTCCATTGCCATGGTGAAGTTCAGCTGAAATTTAACCCGTCCCATTCTCCCGTTTTACTCTAAGGTCACTTTACCAAACAGAAAAAGATCTTTTGTTCTCGCCTCTCAATGACATCCCTCTCTGTGCGGCAAAGGTTTATCGTCACAGCACAGAGGCCGCCGATCTTGGCTCACGATGAGAGCAGCAGTCCCCGGAAAACCTGTTCTTCTTTTTTTTTCTTTTTACGTCATCCCGGAGCTTTACTCAAGAGGCTGTATTTCTGTCCAACTCCAACCTCAGCTGGGTTTATGGGTGAAAGCGAAGTGTCCTTGCGTTGATCTCGCTATTATTCCTCCACTAATAACAAATTCTCTTATGGTCCAGCGGGGAGAGGAAGCCAATTTCTTTTCAGAACAAGGAACAGACACTCAAGGACACGCACACACGTTTGTGTTGCTTTACTGGAATCTTTGCTGCCTAAAATGCTTTTTCTTTTGTGATGCTGCTCAAGTTCTTCTTTTTTTTTGTGACGACAAGCTGGGTTTATGGAGTGTCGTCTGGTTTAAGCTACAGATGATGACTGAGCTGCTCTAAAATGGTCTGAAATGGTGCCGACAAAATGTTCCCGCATTTCCTTCTGTCTTCTAAGAGAAGCAGAAAAAGAATCAAGAGTAACACATAAAAAAATAATACAGTAAACATACAGTGATTAAAGACTCAGCGTAATGCAAACACTGCAGAAACACAACATCTTACCAAGTATATTTGGTCTAGTTTCTAATTAAAATATCTTGGTTTAATTGAAATAAGAGAAAACTGACTAATGAGTAACTTTTCAGCGAAATATAGGCAACAGAATTTGTTGTAAGTTAATAATTCCTTAATGTTGATGGAAAAAGTTGAGCAGAAAAATGTCTTGTTATAACTGAAATACTTTTTTCTGTCAATATTAAATAAGTTAATATATCTTGCTAAAACGTTACTTGAAAGTTAGTTTTGTTTAAAGTGTGTTAAGATATTTGCGCTACAAATGAGACCAAAAAATATTTGGTAAAATTTTGTGTTTTTGCTGTGGAATATGTTTTTATGAATCGTAATATTGTGCAAATGTTGATCTAATTTAATGAAGTGACCGTGGATATCATCAGATATTTTATACTAACAGAGGAAACATGAAAAACAAACAGGAAAACGAGACATGTTCCTGTCAGAAAAACTTTATGCTCACAAACAACCGCAGCCCCAGTTGCTGGAGCTGTCAGTTGATGTTGAGGCATTAGCTGATCTATTCCCCTCCTTCTTTGGTTTGTCGCATCTACTATGGCTAAGATTTTTTCTTCTAAATTTTGGGGGCAAACAGAAACATTTTACTTTGTTACGCTACTAAAAACCTAGAATTGTACTAGAAAGCAGAGTGATGGATATAATTTAATGAGAATCTCACCAATAAGTGTAAAATGCTGTTTCTTTTGGTTTATTATCTTTTATCCTCTAAGAATGAACTCAAATAGTGACCATTTCTGAAAATAAGCAACTAAAACATATAAAACACGTTTTAGTAACATCTCTATGTGTTTTTTGTTTCTGTTTTCTGCAGCATACTCTACGCCGACATTGTGGGCTTCACTCGGCTGGCCAGTGACTGCTCCCCTGGTGAACTTGTTCACATGCTGAATGAGCTGTTTGGCAAATTTGACCAGATTGCTAAGGTAAAACAACTTCATATCACACAAATGAGTGATCAATTTCTAAACATCACATTTCATTTGAAAAATATTTATATTTTAGGTAATTGTAGCATATTAAGATAAGACTTCCTGTGTGCTTGTCTGGGATTGAAATGTAAGGATTTGATGAAAAAACTGACTTTTATTGCAGACTGAGGTTTTAGGAGCTTGAGTTAGAAGTGTGTGACAATACACACAAGTAAGAACAAAACTTCTGGGACATATATTAGGGAAGATTAAAGTTTCATTTTCATCTACAGCAAAGAAATGTAAATTTTTAATGTAAATTAGGTAGCTCTTAATTACAAAATTTTTCATGTCAAACTATGACAAGAAGAATGTAAACACCACTGTTACTGAGAAAATCAGACTGAAGTCCAAATCCTGTTGCACTGAATCAGATCCGAAGGCAGCGTGAGTTTTCCCAACAGTTGTTCTTCCATGGTGCGTTCAGGTACAGCTGGTAACCAAAGTCAGTTCTGTATCGGCTGCTTTTTGTAATTCCAAAACATGCTGATAAGGTTGAATTATTGTCGGGTTATTTTAACTTTCTTCATTCACGTAAAAAATAAACTAATAACAAAAAAATTTTTATATATGAAAAACATAGCAAACCATGACTGTAGATCTGAAATCCTGGACTGAATCGCCGTTTTAAACTAATGAATATTTCAGGCTTAATCAAGTGATTTTTGTTTCTTCAAACCCATTATTCAGTCCCCGTATCCTTGTTTTACCCTCTTCAGGCTGGGGAGGCGTCATGGCTTTTCACATTGTGAGATTGGGAGTCGATTCTAGACCGGCCGGGTCCAGTCAGAACGTATTAGCTTACCCGACTGCACTGGACTAACTATAAAACAGCCGAGGCGACAATTTCTATTTCCGACCAAAAGCCGTTTGAGCCTGGAGAGCGGCTCGGGGAGTGCATGTGTGTGTGTGTGTGTGTGTGTGTGTGTGTGTGTGTGTGTGTGTGTGTGTGTGTGTGTGTGTGTGTGTGTGTGTGTGCAGGATGCCCACAGTGAATGCCAGTCTCCTGGTGCTCAGCTATAAGTTGAGTCAGGCTTCCTGAGCTTTGTGTCCAGCTACTATCTCCTCCTGAAGCTGCAGTTACATAAAAAAAAAATTAAAAAAAAAGCTCCAACGGTGAGCTGATACTCATCCCACATGTGGAATAAGAGCTAATGTGTTGTGCATGTGGGCGACTGATTTTTTAGGCTTGATGGATTTGACTGCGAGAGTGAGATTGTCGAGTGAAAGTGAGGAGTAAGATGAAATATTAGCCATTAATAAAGACGTCTCATCAATGCGGGTGTGTTTTGTTTGACTCCTTCTTGAAGGAAAACGAGTGCATGCGGATCAAGATCCTGGGCGACTGCTACTACTGCGTGTCCGGACTCCCAGAGTCGCTGCCGAACCATGCCAGGAACTGCGTGAAGATGGGCCTGGATATGTGTGAGGCCATCAAGTAAAACACCAATTCCACCCCCCACCCCACCACCACTAACCTCACCGACACCCCTTCCCTCTCCCGCTCATCACTCTTCTTCTTCTCCTCCACAAACACAAACAAACAAACAAACACGCGCCTGTTAGACAGATTGAGCAGCAGGAATGGCAGATTAAATTCCAGCTCTGTTTAGACACAGGGTGAATTCAACAGGATAAGCCTCTGAGCCAACAGTACAAATTCAAGGAGATGAGTACACATCGTGGTTTGTGTTTGTTGTTTCCTGTTTTCTTGCTCTCTGTCTCTAGATCATGCATAGAGAGATACGTATTATTTTGAAGGACAGATGTGTTTTTGGCTCGCCAGCGCTGACCTTTAATCACAGTCTGCAATTACGCCTCGTAATTACGAAGCTGTGTGTGGATTTCACTGTTGCTTTTTTTTTTAATTGTCCAACTGATTTTAATTAGATTGTGGACGAAAAAACAGTTTCTGTTTGGTGTGGACTCAAACTGCGGTCTACTTTGGCCTCTGATTTGTTTTTTGTTTTTTTTATCAGAAATACTTTCAAAGCCTTGCAAAAGCTTTCACACACCCTGAACTTTTTTGTTGCAACCACACACTTCACTGTAATGTATCTGGACTTTATTTGTCAGAACAAAATAGTGCATAATTGTGAAGTGGATTGTATTGCATTGTAGCTTTTGCTGGATGTTTAAACGCACAACTAATAATCCCCTTTCCACTATATGGTTTGACCCGACTCAGCTATAATCTACACGGTTTAAAGGTTCCTCCATTGCAATTGATTATCAACTTCAGTGGGTGAAGTTGTCATAGCAAAGCGTTTTCAGAGTCTGAAGAGCATCAAGATGCAATATGCAGTTGAAAAGTAGCTTAAATAAATTCTGGCATAAAGCGTCTTTTATTAATTCTCACGCATGCTGTCCCTTTAAATAAGCTAAACTTGTGACAAGCAGAACACAATGCAATGATGGAGGAAATGGAAGCTATAATGAACAGCCTGTGGCTTTTTTCCAGACTCAAAAAGAGAACAGCCAGAAAAAGGTTCGAGAAGTTTTTATGAGACTCGGGTTGAATCCTTGTAAGTGAGTCGCTCTTGTCACGCCACAGCCAATCAGTGCTTAATCCACTTGAGATTGGATCCTATCAATCACATCCCAGATGATTTCCACCTGACTCACCCTGCGGTTACAACAAGCAACAAGACGGAGCTGAGAGGCGTTAAGCAAAAGCTGAAAACCGGAGAAGTTACACCGCTTGCTTAAGCGTTGGTCTAAAACCGGAAGCGGTAAAATCTTCATCCAAGGAGACGCCTCCTCTCCTTGGATGTCACCCTCCGGTGAAAACAGAGGTCAGAGGTCTGTTTCTGCTCTGTCCCCCCCCCGTCCACAGGAAGGTCCGCGACGCCACCAGGGTGGACATCAATATGCGCGTCGGCGTCCATTCCGGGAACGTCCTCTGCGGCGTGATCGGCCTCCGCAAGTGGCAGTACGACGTGTGGTCACACGACGTCACGCTGGCCAATCACATGGAGGCGGGAGGCGTGCCGGGGTGAGATTCCTCAAACGGAAGCAGCAATTTCACAGCAGTGTTTGTTGGTAATTACTGTGCAACCATTACGGTGACGGTGGCCCCTAAAGGACAAATGCACTTTCAGTGGGACTTGGAACATGAGACAAGTCTGTTATAATTACACCTATTATAGCATTTTAGTAAATTATAGCTACCTCAGTTGACTAAGCAGCTCTGCATTAGTTATGTCGCCATTAGGTCGGCCTGCCTGGCGCTGTAACAAGCTGGTGAAAATTGGCCGGTGGGTCGGTATACGCTTCTCTGGAAATAAGCTCTCTGGTACAGCAGTGTTGTCTCACCAGGCTGCTAATGGTTTGTCTCCTGGTAAGAGGTTTTTGGAGGGGAGAAAAAAATAATAATAATAAAAATTTTTTTAAATAAAAAGACCCACATCGACTGAGAAAGTAAAAACAAAATGCATTTCTATCTTTTCCTAACTGTGCGCACAAAGGTAACAGAGATGAAAAGGATGAACTGCAGGTGGGAGTGGTTCGAAAGCCGGCGAGCAAATAACCTGCTTTTTAAAATTTTTTTATTTATTATTTTTTTTTATAAAAGCTGTCAACAGCGCGGTGACGCAGGAACTTCGCCTCTCATTATGTGTTTGCTCGTTCATTTCCAGGCGGGTCCACATCTCCTCGGTGACGCTGGAGCATCTGAAAGGCTCGTACAAGGTGGAGCCTGGAGACGGACAGAGCAGAGATTCCTACCTGAAGGAGCATAGCGTGGTCACCTACCTGGTCATCAATCCCAAGGTGAGATGCCACCGCATGGAAACTCACCTACCAGTGTCATAACCTGTAACAAAGAATATAAATGACTGCAAGTCTAATTATCTGTAGTGGAGGGAACCAAAATAACTAACTACCTCCATGCAGATTTATTCTGCTGGGTTTTTTTTGCACTTAAATACAAAAGATGATTAGGGCCAATGTAAAAACAAGAAAAGTCTCAGAATTGGAAAAAATATCGTGTCCTCCAGTTCCAGTGTTAAATGTTCATTAGAATTTAGAGTTTATTGATAATGTGTTCTTGCTTTATTATGTCATTTCCATTATATTTCTTGAAAATGGTAGCAAAACAACATTATAGTTTATCAGAAATAACTTCTCGGACAACCAAAATACAAAGAAATATATAATTTGAGAGCAAATCAAAACAAAATCTTTATTGAGGTGGAGTTGAGCCACCACTGTACAAAAATAAAATAAAATTTCAAGACTGAATCTGAAACAAAAGTATCGATCAGCTGATATCGATCCGATTCCGACTTGGTATCAATACTTTGGATCAATCCAAAACCAAGGGTTTTATTTTCGTAAGTGATTTCATTTTTCATAATTATAAGAAGGACTCATTTAGCTGGTCTCTTTCTCAGATCTAAGCAGAAATATAACAATACATTTTAGTAGAATATTTTTATTTTTTGAAATTACTCATCTTTTGGGTACATTTAAAAACCTTTGTTCTTCTTCATTTTCCGCTCTTGACAAGTTATATTTTCTCACTCCGGGGCAAAAGCTTTTTTATTTTTATTTTTAATTTTTTTAAAAATGGTCACATAAAGCCCTAATAAAACAGATGAAATGGCTGTGATGTGATAAAATGTGGCAAACTTTTTACAACGCTCTGTAATTATCTGGTTTCGGGTAATTATAACGAGACAAAACAGGCAAAAAACACAATCTCCCTATGTACATTTGGACACCGTCGTCAAGGTTAACCCAGAAACAAAAAAGCCCCACAGCTTCTCCACCAAATCATCTCCACCATTCCTCCTGCTCCCAGACGCGCCACTAATAAACACCGACATTGTCAAGTAGTGGAAAAATAATGGAGTGTAGCAGTGACTAAATGTTATCAAATGTTGGCAGGTGTTTGGTCAGTCTCTCGGCCCAGAGAGGATTATGTTTACAAGCCGCTCTGCGCTGCAGGCGTATGAGAGGATTGTGACATTGTGCAGCTCCTCCTGACAAAACAGGACATTAAGGCCTGATTGGGGATATTTAAAGGACCTGACTCTTCTGTGAACTGTCCGTGGAGAACATCGCTTTTTTTAACAAAAAATAATTCTCCTGACATCCAGAGCATGCTCAGATTATTTGGGTTGGCAACAGACAAAAAAAAATAAAAAATTGAGCTTTAACCGGAGCGTAAATTGGCCAAAACACACACTGTCTTTCTCTCTCTTTCTCTCCCTCTCTCACTCTAAATAATGAGCAGGAAAACCTTTTTGCCTCCTTCAGGCTGTCTCTGTTCACCCTCTATTTAATCTGATGCATTCAGTTTATTTACATGGCTTACGTTTATCTTTTCCTCCTTTTGCACCAAAATGTTGCCACTGTAATTAATACATTTTTGCACATGTCCGCTGAGCTTTTTTTTTTCTTCTTTCAATATTCTAATAAGTATCAAGACAAGGCTGCAGGTGCTCTCTGACATTTTCATTGAGCCCAGTCCAAACATGGTGCCTGTACCACAGAAGGTGTCATCTCTGCTGTCACTGTCATTAAACATCACTGTTAGAGCTGAAAATAGCCTCAGCCAGACTTTTCTTTTGTGTGTGTGTGTGTGTGTGTGTGTGCGTGCGTGCGTGCGTGCGTGCGTGCGTGCGTGCGTGCGTGCGTGCGTGCGTGCGTGTGTGTGTGNGTGTGTGTGTGTGTGTGTGTGTGTGTGTGTGTGTGTGTGTGTGTGTGTGTGTGTGTGTGTGTGTGTGTGCATGCGTGGGGTTTGCGAGCGATTAAAACGTATCGCCCGAGGTGCGGCTCTTAATCCTCCGCCGATTCAACTCTAGTGGAGCTCTCTTTATTAGCAGAAAAACACTCGTCGCTAAAATAAACGCCGGCCGCTGCGTCATCCGCTGCTGGAAAAAAAAAATGTTTCAAGTGGCTCAAAAACATTGACAGGCGAGTGGAAGGTGTGGAAGGCTGTCAAATGTTCCCAGCTCCCCCCCAGGCCCTACCTGCCCGGCTCACTGTCCTTCTCGCTTTTACGCCCACAGAATCGGTACATTTTCACCTGTTGGGTTTCCTCTTTTTTTTTTTTTTTCTAAAATGTCCTCAGATGGAGAGGCACAGCCCGCTGTTGGGCGTCCGCTCCAGACCGTCTCTGGACGGGGGGAAGATGAGGGCGTCCGTCCGGATGACCCGCTACCTGGAGTCCTGGGGCGCGGCCAAGCCCTTCGCCAACCTCCACCACCGAGACAGCATGACGGCGGACAACGGCAAGATCAACACTACAGTGAGTGACCTGTGACTGCTTGTTCTCTGCCTCACAGAGGGCCGGCGCTCACAGTGAACGCGTTTCATGTTCCAGGACGTTCCTATGGGGCAGTACTACTTCCAGAGAAGAGAAAGGTGAGACACTCCGGGTCAAGGCACATGCAGCAGTTTGGAGTTTCCGCATTCAAAGCACCAAATTAAATGTGTTTTCATTGTGACTGAGTGTGATTAAATCAACACAAATGGTGCAGATTGCGTTCATGGAGAAACTGCAGAAGCTCAAATATTACCAAGTATTTTTGGTCGAGTTTCTAGTTCATATAGTACATTTGAACTAAAACAAGCGAACTCACAAGTAACTTTTCTGCAAAATATAGGAACTTATTTAAAGACAATAATTACTTAATATTGATGAAAAAGTGCTAATTCCACTGACAGATTGTTTGTTGACATTTCTTATCTTTTTCCTCTGCTCTTAATCATGTTCTTCTTTTCCTTTAACCGAAGATCCAAATCTCAGAGAAAAAGATTTGAGGAAGAACTCAACGAGCGAATGATTCGCACCATCGATGGCATCAACTCACAGAAGTAAGTTTAATATCTGCTCAGAAACCCTCCAGTTTATCAAAGATAAATGATATAAAAATACAGATAAAAAATAAATGCAAATGAAGCTGAAAGTCAGTATTTCTTTCTGAACAGAAAAACATTTCATTTTATCAAGTCCAAGTTTTCCTCTCAATCAAAATCTGTTCAGGCGGAAACGGAAACTAATTAATCTGCAAACAGCAAAAAAGCAAAAGACATTTTAAGACATGTTGGACCACATAAATGCAACTTTCTGGAGAATATTAACTATTTAGTGTTGATTGTGTAGCTGGTACAGGGTGGATGTTACTTTACACACTTATGCTTTATTCTGAACCTCTACACTGCAAAAACACAAAATCTTACCAAGTCATTTTTTCCCTGTTTCTAGTTTTAATGTCTTAGTTCAATTGAAAAAAACTAAACAAAACAAAGCTAATGTACAAGTAATTTTTCAGCAATAAATATGAGATTGTTTTTAGTCAATAATTCCTTGATATTGATAAGAAAGTACTACTTCTATTGGCTGATCATTTCACTTATACCAATACATTTTTACCATGTTATAAGTGAAATAATCTGCCAAAAGATGTAGTACTTTTTCATCAAAATTAAGGAACTGTTGTCTTAAAACAAGCTGCCATGTCTTGCTGAATATTTACTTATAAGTTAGTTTTGTCTTATTTCAAGTGAACTAAGATATTTTGCACTAGAAACTGGAAGAAATTACTTGGTAAGATTTTGTGTTTTTGCAGTGTACAGTCTGGTTTGGAGCGAGGTTTCGATACATCATCCAAAAAAATAAAAATAAAAAAATCTCTACAGAAAAACACACCAGATGAACCATAATGGGTACGAAGATATTTTAGGCAACACAAAGAGAAATTCTTAGAAATCGTTTAGAATAATGCATCTGATCAGTGTAGTTATGTTCAGGAATCACACGAGGCACCGCAATTTCCATCTTAACATCAACCGTTATCACCTAACCTCTCCTGAGGAAAGTTACCAAACTCATTTATGTTAGTTCCTCCTGAGACCAAATCAAGGCGAAAGCCCCACCACCTGCAGCATCTCAGCTGGTAAATAAGGCATCAGGAGGAATGACTTGTCATCCTGTGCTCTGTCTGCTCCCATTGTGTTTCCAGACAGTGGCTGAAGTCTGAGGACATCCAGAGGATCTCATTGTTCTTTCACAACAAAGCGCTGGAGAAGGAGGTAGGCGAAAGCAAACACAACCGCAGACAGCTCCATCCACCGGGGAAACAAATCAATGGAATAATGTGGAATAAAACAGACAGTTTGTCACAGAGACTCTGCAGGCTTGTCAAAGTCTCTGATCAACTTTGTCTTCCCACTTGTAAACTTTATCCTGAAGTTGTTGTTGTTCCGGTAAACATTTCAGGTCGTGTCTGCTTCCTTTTGTGGCCGCAGTGCCTTTGCTAAAGTATTAAAACCTCTTGGACTTTTTCACACTTTACTGTGTTACATTCACAAAATGAAATGTTATTTTGTGGGATGTTATTTGCGAGACCAACATAAAGTAGACTGTAATTGTGAAGTGAGAGGAAACAAACATTTTTCCTGAGTCAATAGGTGAAAGTGTTAGATTTAAGACTTTTTCTAAAAATAGCATCACTGCTGGACGATGTTTCTCACCACATGCATCAGTCTGATGCTGAACTGGAGAGATCTTTTGGTGACAGATCACTGCATCCTCAGTGCACAAAGAAGCATTGTCACCTGCTCCAGAATTGTCACAAATGGTTTGAACAGGTTTTGTATAATACCGCTTTAAAGTTCTTGACCTATCTACCATGTTCTGTAAGAGTTTTATTCACACCAGCCTTGTTCAGTCCGCTTTAATCAAACTCTAGTTCATTTACCTGGAAGGTCTGGTTCGTTTGGGGAGGTGTGAACGTGCAGTCAAACTGTGATTTAGATCAAACTTTAGTCCACTTAAAAATCTACATTTTGGTTCAGTTGAAGTGAACTCTGGCGCAGTTTGGAAGCATTTGGACCGCTCCAAAAGCAGGACATGAGCTATAACGCAGGGCATTCTGGGTAAATACAACCAAAACAAACAGTTGACTAAAACTAACGGGAGAAGTAGCTTGTAATCTTTTGCCAATAATGTAAGAGAAAACCTACAAACACTGAAAGCTGACGCTACTTCATTTTTGTTTACATCTGTGGAAGGAGGAAGTTGCACCCTTTTTTTTCTTCTGAGGTTTTCATATCATTTCCTTCTGCAGTCCTTGGTTTAGCGCCCCCACAGGTGAGTGGAGTGAACAGGCTCTTCAAAGGGTTTGGCTTGTTTTACACAGCGAACCGCAGCAGATGAAAATGTAACAAATGTTGCAATTTTGGTCCCAAATCGAACCGAGTCTATCGCATGATCATATGTGAAAACACAGTAAAGAGCCTCCAAGATCTTTACAGACCTGCTTTACCCCAGAACCATCTTTCTCATACTTCTCTTCTCTCAACAGTACAGATCCACCACCTTACCCGCCTTCAAGTACTACGTCACCTGCGCCTGCCTCATATTCTGCTGTATTTTCGTGGTGCAGATCCTCGTCTTGCCCAAGTAAGTCTTTGGTTCTTTTCACTCGACTCGCACGGCGTCGGCCACCTCCAGCTGCGGTGGCACGCTGATGCGCAAAAGCCATTTGACGCCAGCTGTCTCATCAACGGGGACCTGGCTGAAATGAAAGAGGCAGGGGAGCAAGAGGCAGAATGTTTAAAAAGCCGGTGGAGATGAAAGGGCACCGTGTCTGCCAGTGATTATAGATCAGGTGAATCAAACGCGTGGCGTCGCTTCCACGGCGAGGAGAGAAATCCGTGGTCATGCTAATTTACCGCTTCTCTGAGCCAAAGGTGTAATTCCGCTTCTGAGAGGCCATTGATTTTATAATTTTTGTTTCTTTCCCCACGCCGCTCGCTGCTGCATTGCTCCGCAACGTCGAGACGTTACCTCACCTGTTTTATGGCAGTCGTATTTAATTTTCTCCCAAGCGGTATTTATGCTTAAGACAAATGTCTGAATTGAATGCTTTGTTTCCGGAGATGCCCTTAAATCTCCTGTTAGGCCCCATTACTGAGAATGGATTGCAGCTCTGACACAGAGCAGTGGAAACTTCATCACGGTTATACGGCCCTGGATGGCTCGGCTGAGTGTGTTTGTGTTGCAGAACTGCCGTGTTGGGGATCTCGTTCGGCCTGACGTTCCTGCTGCTGGCTTTGATCCTCCTCCTTTGCTTCGCTGGTCACATTCTGGTGGGTTTGCTCAGTCTTTGTCTGACTACACACACATACGCACAAACATTGTCTTTACCAGGACTTTTACATCGACTTCCGTTCATTTATGTAGCCTAACACTGACCGTTACCCTGGTAACCATTACCAGGGCATGCCTCATCCTAAACCCTAAACATAACCTAAACTCAAGTCACCAACACCACTTAAAGCAGCTGGTCCCCACAAGGTAGTATGTTCTAGGAAAATAGTCTTTACAACTCACACACATCATTGTATTTCAACATAATTGGGGACTTTATGTTCCCATTTATTTTAATCAATCAATTAATCAAGCTTATTTGTATTGAAAATTTCAGCGACAAGGCAGTTCAAAGTGCTTTTCACTGTAAAACATTATACAATAACTAATTATGAAACGCCAATAAACATTTCTCAAAAACCTTCATAAAAATCATCAAACCAATATATTAATATATTGATCAATGTTCCAATTGCTTCTAATCAAAGGCAACGCTAAACGGTGGATTTTTAGTCTTGATTTAAAGGAACGGGGTGTTTCTGCATCTTTGCAGTTTTCTGGAAGTTTGTTCCAGATTTGTGGTGCATAGAAGCTGAAAGTTGCTTCTCCATGTTTGGTTCTGGGGATGTAGACAAGAACCAGAACCAGAAGACCTGAGAGGTCTGAAAGGTCGATACACCAACAGCAGATCTTTAATGTGTTGTGGTGCTAAGCTATGATTTATAAACTAACAGCACTATTTTAAAGTCTGTTCTCTGAGCTACAGGGAGCCAGTGTAAGCATGGAAATGTTCTTCTGGTGGTAAAAGGCCAACTTTATTACTTTCTCTATGTTTCTCTGAAGGCTCAGGTTTCAGTCCACACCCAGATTTCAGGGACCTTTCACAACATGTTGTTTACATTTTGCCACAGACTGTAAGTTGGATGTAGGTCTGGATTTTGACTGGTCTTTGATTTAAACCAGTCTATTGTAGCAAGGTGTCTTCTTCTAAAAGCAGTGGTTTGTCATAGTAGAGGGGGATGAATGCAAATGTCACTCTCTTCACAAAAAGTCAACTTCTCTTACATAAAGTGTTCAAAGTTATATTTTTAATTTAGCTCTACGCATTTAATCTTCTGTTCTGTTAATTGCATTATTTTACAAGTGTGGAGACAGTCAGAGGAAATTCATATGCCACTGTTTGCGTCGCATGTTTACGGTTTCTCCTCTCATTCTGCAAATGTGGATTCGCATAGTGTTAGTTTACGTACGCGATATCTTTATTGCTCCCATCTGAACACATTTAAAGATTTACTGAACGTGTGAGAAATCCACCCACTGGATGTGGCACATAAAGAAATCTGCTCTGTATTCATTCAGAGACTGAGAGCCCCGAAGAGCAGTGTCTCATGAATAAATGATTTCATGCATTCTCTGCCAATCTCCATATCTGATCTTTTGGAACTGTGGAAATCACTGAGCACGTCGGCTCAAACGCTTTAAGTCAAACGTTGCTTCTGGACACGTTACAGTTTTGTACTATCATGAGATGAAATCTCAGGCTTTCATGAATTATTTGGTCATCACTGTAAGTTGCGGCGTCAATTTTAGAAAACTACTGTGAGAGACAAGGAAAGACGACTGGAGGACATCAGCTTAATTTTGACAGACTTGTCTCTTATGAGTTCCTGAATTTATAGATATTTTTGTGTTTAGAATCTGTTTAAAACATGAATTTCTTACTTGAATTCTGAATTAGCTCCATTAGTTAGGAAACTAAATGTTTAGTTTCAAGCAGCATATTCAGCTCCAAGCTAAGTATTAAGTTAAAAAGCAGCATATTTAGTTTGAAGCTAAATATGGAGCCTGGTAGCTAAATAAGGTTAAAGGGTCATTTTGAAGCTAAATATTTATGCTAATTAGTCAGTTTGAAGCTAAATTTACAGCTTGCTAGCTAAATATTTAGGTTACAGCTAAATTTTGAAGCTAAATATTTAGTTAGCAGGCTAAATATTAAGCCTCAAAATATTAATTTCCTAGCTACATTTTGCTTTAAACAAAAATAATAAGCTACATATTTAGTTTGTAGTTAAATATGGAGTTCGCTAGCTAAATATCTTGGTTGAAGTTTGACGTACAATATTTAGTTAGGACAGTAAATATTTAGTTTGACGTAAATATATAGCTTGCTAAATAAATATTTATCTTAAAGCTAAAGTTTGAAGCAAAATATTTAATGAGCAACGAAATGATTAGCCTCAAGCTATTTAGCCTGTTAGCTAAATATTTTTCTTCAAATTAAATATAGTTTGGAGCTAAAAATGTAAAATATTTTTCTTTTTTTCTTGCTAATTAAATATATACTTTGAAACTGTGACATTTATAATTAAATTAAATGGCAAAAATATGACAGAAACATTAACCATATTTTAGCATTCATGACAAGCTAAATAAGCCAAGTTATTACTGTTAAGCAGTGTAACTTTCAAAATGTCACTAAGTGCCATGATAACATGCTCCTGAGAGTAACCCTCTACACACGGTCATGAAAGTAATTTGAACACTGTAATAAAACAATTTAGAGAGGTGACCTTGTAGTTTTGGAAATGTAATCCATAATGTGTTGTGTAATTCAAGGAAATTCTGCTTTAGCTTTCTTTGTACTTTGAAAAGCTTTATTTATTCAGCTTTTCCACACTCCCATCTTTGTCCTCACTCAGTATTCCTCCCTCTCTGTTCCTGTCCTAAGTTTAGATTGCTTTTTTTTCTCTCTTATATGTTTTTTGCTTTGTTCCAGAATCTTAACTTAAATATTACACTTTCCAAAACCCATAATCTGCTGCCTACCTCCCTCCACTGCCCATTAAGAAAATAAAATAAAAAGTTGTTACGATAAAACATAAAATGTCTTGGGTCCATGAAATATTTACGAGCAATTTTTTTTATAAGTTGTATTTTCTAAACCATCCTAATTTTTCATATTGAAACAGTTACTGCGACTAGTTCAGAAACGCATTTGAATATTTAACAAATATTTCTTTTGGTATTAAATAAAATCAAAGCCCTAATTTCACTTCAGCTGCTTCCCGTCCAGCTTGAGGAGAGAGATGGTGGTATTTCCATGCTGACACGGTTACTTGTCTCTGGGGCTCCACTGCCGATCAATAAAAGATTCCTCGCTCAAGAAGCCCATTTCCATCTTCGCCCCCAGGAGAGTAGTATCACCCAGTAAGTGGGTCAGTTTTAATTGCTGGGAGGATAACCAATAACCTTGGGTCTGTCCTGACCCAGGAGTCGGACTCTGTATTCTGTTTAATTAGAAACGGAAGGCGGGAACAAAAGATCAGGTTTGATGAGTTTGTAAATCAATTTAACAGTCCGCGTATTCCCAGCGAAAGACCCCGTGGTCACTGCTGAAAGAGCAGCTAATTGGCTAACGAGGAGGCACGTCAAACAGTGGGCGCATGTTTTATCTCCGTGCGACTGGTTGGCTTCACGGACATCACTGTTAACGAGGCACATTATTGCTAAAGAACATTCTCTGTTCGTTTGTGGAAGAGTTCATTACACGCTCGCTGCGATCAAAGGCGTTTTCTCGGAAAACGTCCTTTCTGACCAAATTAGCCGAGCCGTTGCTAAGAGAAGGCACCGTGTCAACGGCTGGAGAGGCAGCTTTCAAGACAGAAAGATAAAGGGATTAGTGTCTCATGGGAATTAAAAATAATATCTGACCTTATAAAAAAAGGGATACATCCTAATGTTGATGCTAATGTTCCTCCTTTCTTGTTTAAAAGCGTCCCTGTACCAGGAAACCAATTTAAAAGTGTGAGAGCCATTAGAGCTCATGCAGTGTGAACATGCTGCGTTGAAGAGCGAGCAATAATAGGTAACAGTCACACTTCTGGACTCAGGAAAATGATTTCAAAGTAGCACAACATTCAGAAGAAAAGGAGCTCAGTCCAAACTTTTAGAAGAAAATTTAAAAGTTGAACCTTTTTGATAAGGTAGAATTGAGTAAATGCAGTGGGGACACATTTATTGGCAGACCTGGTGAAGATGTGCGAAAAACCTGAAGATGATTACTATTTCAGTTCAAAAATACTTTATTGATCTCAGAGGGAAAGTAAATCTAACTTATGTTGACTTAAAATTCTTCAGCGTTATTGTAGATGTGATGACAGGTAAGATCTCCTGTAGCTGTCTGTATTACAGCAAATGTGAAGGAGCCTCTGACTAAGGACACTGTTTCTCTAAGGTTACATAATTTTATTACAGTAGCATAAACTGACACTAAAAAAATGGGGGAAAAATCCAACCTTATTAATATTACACTTATAAAATTACATTTATTCTATGTAATATTTATTTTTCTTTTTTTAATCACAGTTGATTAATGATCAGTTATTAATTTCCTGCTGGACTTCATCAGATGTTTATTTCAAAAAGTTTTATGTTGCAATACGTTCCAACAAGACTTTGGAAGTGAAACAGGCCCACAGCATCACAGATCCTCCACCATGCTTTTCACCTCCTAACCTTCTGCTTTACTGTGTAAAAACAAAACATCAAAAAGCTTTTGGTATAGTTTACAATACAAATATAAATGAGACACTTGAAATGAGACAAAACTAACTCATAACTAAGTTTTCAGCAAGTTGTAAAAGCTTTTTTATAAATAATTCCATAACATTGACAAAAAAAACTTGTTCCATTTGCAGATTTTTTCACTTGTAACTTGGGGAAAATGTCTTTTTGCAAATGAAACAATTTAACTACAACCTTTTCATCAATATTTAGGAATAATTGATTTAAAACAAGCTCCCATATCTCTCATTTTATCAGGATTGCAAACTAATTTATATGCATCGATTGCATTCTGTGTGTTTTACATTTTCAGTTTTTAGGCTTAATCTTAAGTGTGTATTGCTGATATTATTTTAAACAAATATGCTGGAAGTTTGTCCACTGCTCCCTCTTTTCCGCCCTCCATCTTTGAGTCACTCCGGCTGTTTCCTTGGATCCACAGCAGGGAGGGAAAGAGTCCTTCTGCTCTCTGCCATGGCTCCCGGCTTCCTCTCGCATCATCGTCACCAACAACCCCTGGCTGCGATTGGTCCTCACCATGACGACCACGGCTCTCATACTGGTGATGGCTGTGTTCAATATGGTGAGGCTGGCTGGGTAGAAAATGTTGCAAATGTAGTTTGTCTTCTTGCAACTCGTGGGTGTGTGCATGATCAGCAAGCAGCTGCAGATAAAGTGTTGGCCTGTGTGGTATTTATAGCAGCAAAAAAAATGCAATAAACTGTGGGTTCGGTTTTATGAAGTCAAGTACTGCAGCGCTACCAGCAAAAATAATCACAGAGGATAACTAATGCAGAGTTGGAGGCAGATCAGATCATTCCTACCCAGTAGGAGCAGAACTCCTCCGTTTGGCCTTTGCACCGTTGTTCTAACAGCAAGGCCGTCCAATAGTTGGGAACTTTATCGACATTTCTTCAAATCTACCCTTAAATCTCAGAGGTTTACATACAGCATTTTGTGTCTTAATGAATATGAATATACAATCATGACTGTGAACTGTTCCTTTTGTTTCAAGATGAATTCAATTCAAAAATTGGGATTTTCACTCTGGACGCACCGATCCACTTTTTTACCGATACCGATCTCTGAGGTTTAGTATCGGCTGCTCCCGATCCGAGACAGATGCTGAATTGACTTAAACATTATTTTTTAACATGCAGACATAAATTTTACTATTTAGGTTCTGTTTAGGATATTTCATGATTTAACAACATTGGCGGTTATTTGACTTCATTGTGGCTGCTGGAGCTGAACTGGACTCAGCTGCTGAAGAAATGTTGAAAAATGATTTAATACAATGGACAGTTAATTTTTTCCCCATAAGACCAGATTCGTTTGGATCCCCCCCCCCCCTTATCAACAAAACTAACGATGCACCGATATGAAAATTTGGGCCAATTTGGGTCAATATCCAATATAAATATTTCTGCCGTCACCGATTACCAATATTTACAGACATTGTACGTATATCTTGTATATTATATTCCTACCATTTCAACGACCACACCACTGACTTCACTGCTTCTTTGCTTCAGTTAAACTTCCCACAATCCTTTGCTGCGTCACTATCACATGACCAAACAAAAACCAAATGACCAACATTTTTCCTCCCCTTCCAGAAACTAACGGCAACAAGATGGAAATGAATATTTGTTGTTGATATCGGCCCAGTTTTACTTATCAGGCCAATACTGATTTACATTTTTATGTATTTGTGATCTAAAACAAATAGATAAAAAAAATAAAATAGTAAAAAAAGATAAAAATGATATAGTAAAACTAGATATAATGTTAACTTTTGAATCCAAATCACATTTTTTTTGTTTTGAATTATTCATTAAGACACCAAAATGAGTGGAGGAACAGTATTCTAGAAAGAAGATTTTCTCTTTTTGAAAGGAACATGCCACTCATAAATTTATAGTAGCAGGAAGATTTATCCTTCCTGCCACCAGGCGGGCGTGGCTCCAGGAGCCTCGGCTGGCAGCGTCAAGTGTAAATCATAATTCCTGGGAACAGCAGCAAAACCTTTTTTCTGGAATAAAAATGGCTGTTTCTCAAGTGACAATCAGGCATTTTGAAAGAAATTCAAAAAAGAAGACGGGAAAAAAAACTATGACTGTGACTGCCAGAGCACCTGCAGGAGAAGCTGATGCAGCCAAGAACAATGGCAGCGGCGCTGGATGAAGGCAAAACAATCGCAGGTTTTCAAACCTCCGCACGGCTTCTACAGAGACGCAGTGATAAAGGTTTCAGGGCTGAACAGGCTGAACCGGTGAATCAGCCTCCGAGCCAAGAGGCAGGGCTCAGCCTCTGCGCTTTGGTTCTTCACGGATGCAGGAAGTGGCGAACTTGACCTCGCGACTCACATGGAGCCTCTACGCTCGTTCAGCAGAACAATGAGGAGAGTTCGGACCAGCTGGAGCTCGATAATAACCGCAGTGACTCAGTCGCTTCGCTCTGCAGTTGATTTTCTGTGATTATGTCGGTTCTCGTCTAATAGGATTATTCTCCAAGTGATAATTCTCGCTAATCGGCTCATAAAAATCTAAAATAATCAGTTAGGAGAACAACTGCCTGACACAAGCTAAATATGCAGCACAAACCGTAGAATTTAAAGTTAATCGCTTGTTAATTCTCTTTATCTGAAAATGCCAAACTTTTACAGTAGCTGCAGATTGCACATGATTTTTCAACAAGGCCTGAGAACAGCTTGATGAAAATCCTTCAGACGAGCTCTTTGAATTCAGTGTTTTGCTCATTTTTACCGGAAGCGACTCAGATCTGTATAGCTCAACTCATTGCCAGGTGATGTATCATAAATTCAACATGTTTCCTGTGATTTGTTTGTCCAGTTCTTTGTGGAGGATCCTGGAGGAGCTGCAGACGACATCCAGACGGCTGCTTTCTTTGTGAATGTGTCCAACAGCAGTCGGTCCAACTACCTGGAGGACAAAAACAAGTTTTACCTGCCAGTAAGCGTGACTGGTTGCCAGATTTGTGCCTTGTTGTGTAATTAAAACTCTGCTCCTTCAGACTAGCCAGCAGCAATTAGCAAACACCTGGTTGAGCTGGACATCAGCTGAGTTTGTTATATGAGCTACTTGACAGCACAGTGCTGGTAAAAACGTTATTAAAGGGTTAATAGAGAAGCCATGTTGTGATGATTTCAGAAAGAGCAGGAGCTTCTTAAAGAGACAAATGCCAAAATTAAAGGCTTCAAATCTGGAAGTCAAATTTCTTTAAAGTTATATTTGGTATTTATAGCATTTTTTTTAATAACTCAAGGTAACATTTGCTACAAAGTGACTTGGAAAACACATAACGTTTCCCCTTTCAGACCAGGGTTTCTGCTGTTCTTTACATCTTCAGTACTTCATCTACTGCTGCATTCTGGGTCTGGTCTCGTGCTCGGTCTTCCTGAGGATCAACTACGAGCTGAAGATGGTGGTGATGCTGGTCGCCGTGGTGATCTACAACATCATCATCCTGCAGACTCACGCCTCCCTGCTGGACGGATTCAACAAAGCTCTCTACCCCACGGACAAGCCGGACAGGTACCAGCCAGTTCTCCTACCTTTTCACATTACAGAGATGGGAAGTCTGGTTAAATCTGTATAATCCGATTCACATCCCACATCTCCCTCTGACCTTTGCGACACTGTCGGTTAATCCTGGCCCATTAAAATGAGCGAGTCTGCCGCCGGGGGCCGCTGAAACAACTCGGTGGTGGAGTTGGCAGCGTCCCATTCTGCTGTCAGCGGAAGGAGGGGATGATGAGTGGCAGAGAGAGATAATGCCGCTCGTGTTGATGGAGAAGGATTCAGTTTTTGCCTTTGACTGACATCACTGGAGAGAGAAGCTGGGGAGAGAAGAAGAAAACAATAAAAACCTGTCGAAAGTTTCCCTAGCTCTGAGAGAAGCTGGCAGAAAAAACCCCTCAGTTTCCCTCTCACCTTGTTTTGTTAGCATGAGGAGTGAGTTTCTTCTTATACAGGCAAATACAGGGAAATCATTTTGAAGTGCTTAATGAAAAGGAAATAGACTAAGGCCACCTAATAAACCTGATTCCTGACATGTTATCAGCATCCTCAGTTAGCGCTACTTCTCTAACAAGTAGCAGAAAAGTGTGTAGGTAGAGTTCAGTCAGCTGAGGTACGGCAGTGAATTTACAGTTAAAATATCTATTTTTGTGCACGCAAACATAACAGAGTTGTGTCTTGTGAGCAAACAAATGCAAACGAAAAATACTGTTTGATCACGTTGAATTAGTTGGCATTTAGATGAAGATGCACCAGTGTGTCAGTGAAACATCCTCCATATATACTGGTGACTCTCGTAAAATGTGCTTAAATAAATTCATCTTATATAAAAAGTAGCATGCTTAGAAAGGTCCAATCTGTAATTTAAGTGCATTTATTCAAAGGGGGGGAAAGGTTTGTACCCACCATCCTTAAACACACACACAGAAGGCTTTTAAGGAATTCATATTCTACTTTTCTGTTATTTATAGTATGTCATATCTTTTATTAACGGGCTGTACCTAAATTGAGAAATAAAGACCCGATTCATGTATGTTGAGTCACTTAAGCAGAACATCACATAAAGTCAAAAAAATGTATCAAAAAGCATTTAAAATAACAGTAGCCATAATAAACCAGGCTGGATGAAAACCCAAGTTTACCAGAGGCTGATGGAGAGGGAGGTGAAAATGTAAAGAGAAACAAATTATTGCTAAAAATGTCATAAATAAAGTAGATTTAAGGGATTCAAGTCACTCTTAACGACATTTCCCCATTTTAGAGACAGTTCTTCAGATCATAGAAACATAAAATAAAGAGAAAAACTTCTATGTTTGATTAGAAGGGTAGAAATGATTAAATATACAGACACTCTGCAGTGTTTCTAGAAGCATGAAGATTATCTCGGATCAGCTGTTACAGATGGAAGCTATTTTGGTCAGCTTGTTTGAGTCAACAAATAAGCTCAAAAAGGTTTTTGATTAAATTCCTCAGTGTGAACTTCATCTTTCTGGCTATTACTCTACAAAAACAGGCTGTTTCAGGACGCAGAATACGTCTAAAATGGGACTCATTTGTGTTAACCACCAATTTAAAACTACAGAAAAAAATTGTTATTGATCTACAAGTGGCTGCTCAGAGTAATATTCACATACTGTGCTGTTAATTAGATAATTACATTTGTTAGTTTGAAATAGAAATAAATGATTTATGAATGTTTTTTATCTAGAAAGGACTTACACGGGCAGTAGCCCAGAGCCCAAAGTTTGGGACGGCCCCAAAAATTTTGAATATTTTTGAAATTAATATGTATTTTATTTATCTGTTATTTAATATAAAACTTATAGGCCCATATGAAGTGTGTTTTTTTGTAATATTGTTACATTTTGTTATTGTATAAAACACAAAAATATTAGAAAATTCTGAACTTATTGTACGTCTTTCAGGGGCGAACATGGAGTCTTCTCACATGGGATATTTTAAACCTGCAACTGTACAGACCTACCTATTAATGTACTATAATTTGCCTGACTAAAATGTTGTTTTTTTTATTTTTGATAGGGGACCAAAACTGGCTGTAGCCCCTGAACCCTTAAAATTCTAAATCCGACCCTGCATTCACCATTAATAATCTGCTGTTTAAAAATGAATAGGTGGAAAGGTAATGACATATGTGCTGACGTTATGAAATGTAAACAAAAAATGAGATGATCAGCATCACAAGTTTTACATTTACTGACACTTTATATTTTCAGACAAGACAGACGTGTGATATTGGATTACTTTGTTAAAATGTCCAGAAACAAAGGCTTGCTGCATCTCCAAAAACAACATTTTGGCATTAGATGAAAGGATTTTGATCGTTTAAGGAGATGATGATGATGAAATCATGGTGGTGGTTTTTTCAGACCGGCTGATTAGGATGTGATTGCAATCAGACTCTGAACGGACCGAACTCTGAAGGAATTCTTGTAAACAGGTGTCTTATGCTATTTATCTACTGATGTCCAAGAAAGTTATTTCTTTAAAGAAGAACTGGACTTGATTGGCAGATTGTCCTTGATAATAATAGCCGTAAATAGTGGAAAAAAGCTGGAAAAACCTGTGGTCATTGAGCAAAGATGCACCCATGCATTTCTTCAGCAGGGCAAAACTGAAATAAATAAGACTGCAGAGAACCTCAAGGGTCACGAATATCTGCAGAAGGACGAAATACTATTTATTTGTAAATCATGCTGTTTAAGAAGAACATTTATTAGTTTTGCTTTTTTTCTACAAACACAATTACATTAGGACTTGTTGCAATGCCTGCCATTCATTTTAGTAACTAAATTTACACCTAACCCAGACATTTTCCCTAATCCAAACGACTGCTAGTCTGTTCCTAAACCTAACCCTACATTTAGATCCAATCGTTTCATTTCCATTCTTTGTGTGCTATGTAGTTATTGTGGCCACAGTTGGTAGTTTTTATCACTGCAGAGAAAAGGTTACATGCATTCATCAGCTTCATGGATATCAGCACATTGTGGATTCTGTGTTCAGGTTGTTGCTTTTAATTTGCATTCGGTTAACTAAACCGAATGAAAATTAAATGCAACTGAGTTTGTCGTTATCATTTTTGAAAACTGACAGGTAAACGTAAATTGACGTAACATTTCAGGCGCCATCAGTCAAAATAACAGACAACAAAAACAAAGTCAAGCACAACCTCTATATAGTAAAATGTTCCATGAGGAAAAAGTGATTTTTCGTTAGCAAATGGACACATTTTTATCTGTGACATTGTGTTACTACTACAAAATATGAATTTAAACATCTTTACTACATGCAGTTAAATCAAAGCACTGTTTCTAAGTGAACTTTATAATTGTGAGGATTTTCAAACATGTTTTTCAGACCGGGCGTCCTGAAGGACCTGAAGACCATGGGCTCTGTGTCTCTGTTCATCTTCTTCATCACTCTGCTAGTATTAGCCAGGCAGGTGAGTGGCTCGCCCCCCGTGGAGACATCACTGATAATAAAACTTGATTTCTCTGCCACTGCTGCAGTCATAACTGCATTAGGTCATTCAACATTCAAAGATCATCTTCAGCTCCATCTAAGCAGAGATGGAGACTTCCGGGGGTTGGTGGGGGGGTGGGAGATACTTTGACTCCTTCAGAGAAGGATATTTTTGCAGTTCAGAAGCTTTTTGTGTATAAAAATACGTTTTGTCTTCTGTAGTGTCGCGTCATGTGACACCGTAACTCCGCTGACACAGATTTTCTGCGGGGAATTGAATCTTTTTTTAGGGGTAACATCTATCATGTCAAAGCAGATGTTCCGAGCTGGGACTTCTGTACCCACATCCGGAGCTCCCCAGAGACGTGTGGTCGGTCCAATCGGCTTCTTGCGTTGTTCTCGTTCTGGGTCACCCTCGGCAGGGAAATAAAGGTTTTGTGGATCCGACTTGGATGTTTTAAACTCCTTGTTCGAAGCTGATTCTGGTCTTAAAATGCTTCTTTTTTTTCAGTTTCAATTACAAAATTCTTCCATTATCTAACGCTAAAATTATTATTGGAAGACCTCTTTACCCCGAGGGGTTGAGGCACTCAAAACGATTCTGCACGCTTCAAGCAGGCCGTTAACAAATTTTCCTCGCCAAATTTCTTATCAGCTCTAATGAGGTCTTTTCTCAGAACTTTCTTCAGAGGGGAGGAGAAATCAGGTTACAAGGAAAACAGCATCAGTGATTCATCCCCCAAGAACAGATTGCACAGTGGAGCAAAACTCATTTACAGCCTCGTTTAGCTGCTTTCTAAACGGCATTTGGAATGAGCTGGCCTACTTTCGAGACTCGCCGAGGTAGACTCTCCTCGTCTACGTTTGCATGCGCAACCCGAATGATGCTGGTTGTTAATTTGTGCTAAGAAGGTGGAAGGCTGTTTCTCAGAAACTCCCAAACCCCAAAAACGTAAAAGATCCCTCGGTCCGTCGGTGGTGGAATCTTTTGCCACTGCTGATGCTAATGTCAAGGAATTCAATGAATAACTCAGTGCATTTATCTATCATCCAGCCTGCTGATCAAACACATCTCCCTGGACAGTCGGTATAGGAGTCCACCCACCAGAACCTTGTAGCCTTCGGATGCAGAGACGGTGCACTCCGGAAACGGAGGCGCGAACACGCAACCTCGGGTTGTCTTGACCTTCGTATACGAGTCCTGCTAACATATGCAGATGTATTCAAAACTACCTCAAGCATGAATAACCAAAAAGCACAGAAAGAGAGAAGGAAGCAGCAGCTATGTTTTATGCAAAGCAGCTTCTGTCTGCTTTTTCCTTGAGCAATAGCTGCGCTGCTTCTCCCATTGTTTCGCTGTCTTGTTATTGGCAATCTAATTTTTTTCCATGAATACCAAGCATTCCAAATACGACCGCCTCGCAGTCGCGACGCATTAGGAGAGAAATTAAGCCTCCTGCCACTGAGAAGCAATAAGCTGAAGGTAGTTTTGCACAAGGCCTTTATTTCAGGGACCAATCAAGTCAGTTTCACTGCAAAAATAAAATTAATAAAAAAAAAAAAATCTTACCAAGTATTTTTGGTAACACGTCAGAAAAACTTTATGCTCACAAACGACCACAAACCCTGGCCCAGTACAGCTACATATTTACAACGAAAACCAGACCAAACATGGCTGGGGAGAGGAAAGTCTGGGCCTCCCTTCTGAAGCTGCTGCCCCTGCGACCCGACCCCGGATAAGCGGCAGAAAATGGATGGATGGATGGACTAGACCAAAAATACTTTAAGATTTTGTGTTTATTCAGTGATTCCAGTAATTTGCTATTTGATGGAAATTAAAGACAGTAGTGATATTTGGTGGTGGGAGTATGATGCGTTCTTTAGCATGGCGTTTACAGAAAGACATTCGAAGCTAAATAAAAAACATTCCTGAGAGAAAAGCAGAGCATTTGAACCACAGTTGCAGTGCGATGGGTTAAATCAAAGCGCATTTATGTGTCAGAATGGCCCAGTCAAAGTACAAACCGAGATGTGGCTGAAAATGTGTGACAAAACTCAACTGTTGTTTTCAAACATTACCCAATCTGGTTTGAGCTATTTTGTAGAGCAGAAGTAGCAATAGTGTCACACCTTAAAACACTTGGCTGGATTTCTATTTGTTAAACGTTTTGAAACGTTGTATAATTTCACTTCTATTTAACAATTATTCTGTATTTTATGTTAAAGGATCATAAAATCCTTCTAAAAGTCTTTAAGTCAAAGCTTACAGAGAGTCTTCCCTCTCCTCTCCGTCCTCCTCCAACAGAATGAGTATTACTGCCGGCTGGACTTCCTGTGGCGGGACAAGTTCAAGAGGGAGTGTGAGGAAATAGAAACCATGGAGAACCTGAACCGGGTTCTGTTGGAGAACGTCCTACCGGCACACGTGGCCGAGCACTTCCTGGGACGCAACTGGAAAAATGAGGTGAAAAAAACATATCAAGATGTTTCTAGGTTTCAAGTCATGGAGGAAAACGTAGATTAAATCACCAAATGTTGCGAGTTGGATGTCATTGTGCGATATTATCGTGCAGAAGTCAGTCATCATTCCTTTCTATTTTGCCATTTCTGATCTGAAATTCTTTATTGTAGCCATGATCAAGATTTCTTTTGGACTTTTTGAACCTCTTTTAGTGTTTTTTGTTTGGATGATTTTAGGATATTTTCAGCCCCTTCTGCCAATTTCTAAGAGAATCTTCTCTTTGTTCCTTGTTACTTGATTCTGACATGTGAATCATTAAAACATGAAAAACTCAAGGGATGAACCAGTGGCAGACACTTTTAAACATCATATTTCCTCTCTTTGCTAGTAGCAATCACAAAGTTCTAGATCTGGATCCATGAAAACTGAGCTCCATCTTTTACAGTTTCTGATTTGAAAAATCTTTAAAAAATAGTACAGTTAAAGAAAAAAAGGCAATATTTCTCTGCCTGCATAATAAAATAATTCTGGGGGGATTTTGACTGAGTTGTGCCTCAATGAAGTAAAAGGTGCTGTAATGCACCTGCGCCTTTCACTTCAGGCTTCAGCTCTGCCTCACTCGTCTTCCTCAGTGACCCAGTTACGACAGAGGCAGCGACTCTCTTGGGGAGGGGGACCGTGCATTGAAAATTCGAGGATTATTCTCTAAGAAAAGCTGAACAGCAGTGCAGTAGTCACTCCAGGTTTCCACCATCTCTGACCAGTAAACTCTGAACTGGGTGGCACCCCTGGTGAAGATGTGTCCAAAGCCTTAGAAGGAATTATTTTATATTTACACCCATATCAGTATGAATACATTGTTCCTTCTGCTGTTCGTACTATGAACAACAACCTGTTTTGCCTTTTTTATTTGTATCTGGATGTCCCGATACAACATTTCCCTCCTGATACGATACTAATATCGCAGATATGAGCATTGGCCAATATCGATATTGATATCAGCACGATATCAGCACAAATCATACACAGTTTTATGACTAATTTTGTGGTGTATGATGTTAGAAAAGACTTGATCGAGCAATTTTAACCGAACAGAGAACAATAGTCAGCAGCAGTAGGTATGAGAACAACTGAGCCATTTATCATGAACCAATTGGTCTGCATGTCAATATCAGAAATCGCTCTGATATCGATACTGAAAATCGGTCCAACTTTGATATTGCACTGATCGGGACACCTACCCTAATCTGATTATAGTTCCAGTTAAGGTTCTGGTAGCGTCAAGCCAACTACCTCATGTTTACATTTGTGATGGCACCATTTCCAATCAACTTACTGGTGTTTTTTATTGTAATGGTTGTCATGGAGACGTTCTGGCCCCCAAGATGCCCCTCTCTGCAGTGAGCCTCTGAGGTTTCGTTTTGTGTGCTGGGCAGATGAAAATAGGTCCGGCTTTGTGGCCAGTGGCTGAAAGACTCAGGTCTCCATGTCATGTTATAAAGACAAGATGGCGGACGACTAAACAGAAGTTTCTAGAAAACCTGATGAAAGGAATAAAGTTGGAATGTTAGCAACTCTCGAGTTTATTTAGAGGAAATTCTTTCTACAGGCAAAAATAATGGTTTTGCTGAAAACTATTTAACAGTGTGGGGTTTTTATCCACAATAAATAAATGCAGTCAAGTTAAGTCTCCTTACTTTTTTTATTGTGATATATGAATTGATCTCAGGTTTTTTCATACATTCATACATTGTTTACTGTAGGTGCCAATAAAGTAGTCTACATCCACATGCTGTTATTGATGTTGTTTTTCTTAGCTGTTGCACTTTGCATGATCTCTTCACCCAGTATAACTTGCTTTACTTTCTACTCTGAAACATTTCCAAAAAAAGAAAGTTGCACAAGACGAAATCCCTTTCGCTCTGAGCGTCACCTGAGCTGCTCTGTTCTTACCTCCTCCTTTCTAAAGATGAATGCCCCTATTTTCCGGCTGCCACGGGGGCCCAGGGTCCCTGCAGAGATGATTAAAGCGTCTTCTTATTTATTTAAAGTCTAAGTGTCAGTGTTCAGCATGAGGCATTTAGGGCATGCTATTTTTTATTTTATTTTTTGTGAAGCCTGATGAAACCACAGGCCATTTCTCTTCATCTTTCTGGTGCGAGTGCTTGTTCGATACGACCCATCCAGCTCTCATCTTCTTCTTTTCCGTCTTCTTCGCTTGTTATCAGGACCTTTATCATCAGTCATACGAGTCAGTGTGTGTGATGTTCGCCTCTATCCCGGACTTCAAAGAGTTTTACACCGAGTCTGATGTCAATAAGGAAGGACTGGAGTGCCTCCGACTTCTCAACGAGATCATAGCCGACTTTGATGAGGTAAACTCCTCTCTTACTAATAATCCTGACTGTCTGAAAGTGTGGGAAAAGACAAAAAGAAAGATTTCTGACCTTCTCCGGTGAAGTGTCATGATGCTCCTGAGCGGAAGGAGCACAAAGCCAGGCGGTCGTTTGGATGCTGCTCCGGTTTCACGCTTTGTGCTGGCTTCACTCTGCGTTCACAGCTGCTGTCTAAGCCCAAGTTCAGCGGCGTGGAGAAGATAAAGACCATTGGTAGCACCTACATGGCTGCAACTGGGCTCAATGTGGCTCCAGGACCAGAGTGCACACAAGTAAGCTTTCACCTAAACAGTAAGACTCAGCAAATCCTAAGACAAGTAGCTTGTAGCTACAAGTGCATTCTGTCCCAATCAAACCACTATGTCTATGTATTGTATTTTACTGGGATTTATGTGGGAGGTAAGAGTGGCTGGTTTTCATAACTTTTGTAACATTAATGTTCGATTTCAGTCTGACTCCTGACAACAATCAGCAGAAATTTGAATCTCCATGTTGGAAGCTTAAGGAAACAACCAAAGGACCTGCAGCTTTAATTGCGACACAGGGTTGGGTCTACAGATAGTGCAGCAGATAACTGACCAAAATCTTTCACGTGTGCATCAAGGACCTAACTTGGCACCCATGTTTCCAGCCACTTGCTTTAAAAACAACATAAAAAACTATAACACTTTCAGCCACTAAAAAATTCAAGATGGGCTCCACAGTCATGAAGGAAAAAATATTTTTACAAACCATCCCCGATTGAAAACACTAAAGCTTGTGGTCGTAATGTGACAAATTGCCAAGAGGTTGATTGGTTATGAAGACTTTTGGAGGCTCTATGCTGAGAATACAGCGGCTTCATGCAGGGAGTCAGCAGAGGGTTATCTTTTAGTCTCTGTATGTACATTTGACAAGTCCCTGGACTTTCCCTTCTAATTATCTACGGTTGCCTGAGGCCTCAAAAAATGGGGCAGTGAAAAGCATCGCAGTGTCAACAGCTTTCCAAGCACAGCCAAAAGCCCCGTGTGGGTTGCTCCATGAAATCTGCAGCAGCATCACCCGTCCATCAGTGATTCACTGCCGCACATCTGAATGCATGTGAACAAACGGGGGTCTTGTTCAGACATCAGCGCTGTGTCAGGAGATCTGCCGGATTGTTGAAAATCTGGATTAATTTGGGCGTCCACTCAGCCCCGCCTCCTATTCAGACACTGTTGCTGCATTAGTCAAGAGGTTTTCTTTAAATATATCTTAACGTCCAACGGGCCAGACTCTTCAATCGACATTTGTAGTTATTTTTGCCTTTTAGTTTTCATGTGACATTTTTCTTGTACAATTAAACCACTAACGCCAAATTTAAAAAAATAAAATAAAATAAAATACCAGACAGCGGTTACATGAAAGTGTTCGCTCTTTATCTAGTCAATCACATCCTGACTTTGTTAAACTTCCCCACTCCAGGTTGTAGCATTTTCTCCAGATCTCTGACCGTGAAGACATTTTCTGATAGAGTAAATCGTGAAAATAATTTTAATCAGTCACAGATAATCTAACCAAAACCAAAACATAGTTTTCAAATATTTTTATTCATTTCAAGGGAACAAAAAAATTATCCAAACCCACCTGGCACTTTGTCTTTCTAAACCCATCAAGCTTTTGTAGTAACAGGAAATGACATCACCATGGACTAATTTTGATCCAGTGTTCTTTGGCGAATGTAAATTGGCCCCACTGGAGGATATTTAAGTGTGATTAGCATTTTTAAGATCATGCCACAGCATTTCAATTGGATTTTATGCCCAAGCCATTTTTGAAACTTTGACTAGGCCACTCCAAAACTTTTATTTAGCTTTTTTCTAGAGATAAAGTAGCTTGTGTGCTTCAGGTGCATAAGCTAAGCTGCTACTGGCACTTTGATTCGCTGCAGGCTCCAAAATTAAGAAATGTAATGTAGAATTACATCTCAACAACTTTGTTTCTCACCTTTTGTCAAAGTTCTTAGACCTTCTTCATGTTGCAAAAGGTTTCTTCATTTTACATAAAACAAAGACCTGGTCAGAGAAACTGAGACAGAAACCTTCTCTAATCACTGCTAACTGGTTTATATTATAGGGTTACATTTTCAGAGAAGTTACGTTCGATCTTGGGGACTTACTGTACGCTTTTTTTCCCATGAAATCCTTAGTGACCTCTGCGAACTCTGGCTTAACCTGAATGATTCAAACGGGCAAATTTCATGCTAACCTCACAAGGAGAACTGATCTCTATTTGTGGTTCATCAGATTCCCTGTAGCAGGTGCAAACTTAGGAAGACTACTTCCTGTGATGCATAGTTAGCTAGCAGCTTGTTCCAGCTCTTTTCTTCCGTTCCAGCTTCTCTTCTAACAGATTAAACCAAAGACACTAATTAATCACTGTCAATTCAGCGATTGGTTCCAACCTGCTGAGACCCAGGTTTGATTACTGCCAGAGTGAATAAACCACGAAGAAGAACAGGAAGTGGGACAGGAAGTGACATGACAGGCTCTTCAGACAGATGTTCTGATTTCAGTTGAGCTGCATAGGATAAATGTCACATTAAAAGGCAAAAAAGGTTCTGACGCAATTTCCCATGGTTTCATTTCTCATACTTACAATCACTTTTATAAAGTACAGTTTATTTTATGGATTTGACAAAGAGAAACGACTCTAATCGTTTCTAATTCAGTCACTGAATTACAAATGGGTGCAGATTTTTGTCTGTATTCTGCTGATGTTGAAAGAAACAGAATTTCACAACAGTGGTGTTTCTATCACATAAGAAATAAAATAAAAATCACACAGGAATAAGCTGGTTCACACAGTGGAAACATTTTTTGAGCATCAAATGAGTCATGTTAGAGATTTTTTTTGTGTTATCATTTTTATTATTACTTTAGATCATTATTCAGTCTAATGTTAATCAGTAGTGACGTGCGGTGCTAAAACCTTTTGGTTGCTGTGTTGAACATCTGTGTTCCTGAGAACTGATTGTTCCCTCCACCCTTGTAAGAAATCGCTCTCAAGGGAAAGAGCTTGATGACCTGTGTGTTAGATAGAACTTGCCATCTGTTTTATTCTTTATCTTATCTCACTTTTGTTTTCCTACATAAAGGGCCTGCTGTAGCAGAGAGAGGGCAGAACGCTCTGAGAACGGCTCGGAGGAGCAGTTTGCTGACTCTTCTCCTTTTGCAAAAGTTCGGCCATAAAATTCATGGTTCTTTTATGTAGGTTAAGAAAAATACCTCTCGAGTCACGTGATCAACAACCAGATGTTTCCACTGGCACAAACCACAAAGAAGACAGGAAGTAGTTGGATGATGATGTCGTGACAATAACCTATCGCATGAACAAAAACTTATTCATGTGTTATCACAGTTCTTATTTAATAGGAACACCGCAATTGCAAAATTGTGTTTTTTCTACATTAGCTGAATACTGACAATCTGTTGAGCTCATTTGCAGATTGTGACTCCAGTTTGAGTTGCTCGTGTTTTTGTCTTTGAGACAGAGGTTTTGTTGCTGCTCACCTTAACACACGTTTCCGTTCACTCTGCGTTTCTCTCAGGAACACGACAGACAGTACATGCACATAGGCACCATGGTGGAGTTTGCCTTTGCGCTCGTTGGGAAGCTAGACGTCATCAACAAACACTCTTTTAATGACTTCAAGCTGCGAATAGGTATGAATTGTCTCCTGCAACCTTAAAACTGCATATTTGTTTCCATCATTTTCATTTAGAATCCGTTTTGTTGAATATTTGTGAAGATTACCCCAATGTCTATCTTTTTTGGTTATGCTGCTGTTTTGCCAGGTATTAACCATGGGCCAGTGATAGCGGGAGTCATTGGGGCTCAGAAGCCTCAATATGACATCTGGGGGAATAGTGTTAATGTGGCCAGCAGGATGGAAACCACAGGGGTTCTGGGTAAAATCCAGGTAAGACGCATGTGCATCAATGTACAGCTGAAATCAGAGAGTTTTTCCTCACTGATGGCAAATTAGACTCTGTTTTTACTTATCTAAGTCAGTCAGGATTACAAAATAAATACTATTTTCTAAATTCCAGAGTAATTAGACAGAATGTTTTTTTTCTCTCTTCAGTTTCGGAAATGTTCATACATTTCTTTAGTATTTGATAAAATTGTCTTTTAAAACGTAGGACTTGTGTAAAACGTTGTCAGTATCCTGCAAGGTTCTGACAGTAGCTAGCTGGACGTTTGGCCCATTGTTTTAGAGAGAACTGGTGGATCTACACCAGGTTCCACAAAGTACTTTTGAGACCTTTTTAATGGAAATTTAATACCTGTTTCATGTGCGCTGGGTGGCGATCACTTTTGTCTCGGTATTGTTCGTTGTTCTCCGTGTGTCAACAAATTCACCCACTTTAGACACAAAAAAGTTAGCCAGCTAGCAAGGGTATGTTAGCAGCTATAGTTAATACCTTAAATGCCTCGAATCACAAAACGTCTGAGTGTAACTCAGATTTCTGTCTTTTTTAGTTTCAAGATCTAAGATTGGGATATTTAAGGCCAACTTACTATTTTTAAAAGACATTTTAAGGCCTTAATTTTAGATTACATGAATTTAAGACTTGATAAGGATGCATGGGTAATCTGTCTACAGGACTGAGGCCATGTCTTTACAAAACCAGAAATCTCTGCCACATTCTTTTGAAAAATCATACACTCGGCTCGTATGAAAATCTTTCATCATTCTTAACATTTAGCAAATAAAAATAATGTTATTTGCTAAATAAATAAAGTGAGAACAAAACGTACATGTATAAATATCTGGTTGAAACTGTGAGTGCAAGTCTCTCAGTAATCCAAAGGCTTTTGTGGCGTTCAGGTTACAGAAGAGACCAGCGGCATCTTATCCAACCTGGGCTACATGTGCTCATGCCGCGGCATCATCAACGTGAAAGGCAAAGGGGAGCTGAAGACCTACTTCGTCCACACAGAGATGACCCGATCTCTGTCGCAGGGGACCGTGATGCCCTGAGCCCCTTGGCCGCCAAAACACGCCTGGAAACAACAATCGCATAAAGCGGCACAGAAGTGATTTGTCATGCTCTGTAAGTAGAACCCATCACCAGAAGCCAGCGGCGCACCGGACCGGCATCCATCAAGGAGGCCGAGGTGGGACGGCGCGGTCCTTCAACGCTGCACCCTGAGTGGGTTTGCACCTCTCCAGTGTTATGAGGACGTCACTCTGAGGAGTCTCTTCACGGCCTAAAGGAGTGCCTGACTAAAGAGAGGGTGGCTGAATTAGTGCAGCTCTCAAGGACCCCCAGTCACCTGTCTGTAAAATAGTAGTGGTGTGGAGCTAATTACCCATGCCGGTGTCGCAGTGCTTCACGGCCTTATACTTGAGCGAATTGAGCCGCCTGTCGAGTCGATTTGTTCTTTTTGTTTGTTTGTTTTTGTTTTTCCAACTCTCTGCCTGCCTGATTGGCAGTAAGAGCTGATTTTTGGTTCATTTCGTTTCCAAATGGATGTTACAATAATTCTCGTCATATAGGGGCTGTTGGTGTCAACAAATTGCCAGCTTGATGGATAGTTTGCCAAAAAAAGGATAAATAAAACCTGTGATTGTATTTCTAGCTTTATAGCTGCATATGTGTCCCACAAGTCTGACTCATGAAGCAAAGGGGAAGGTTTCTGTTTTTTATATAATGAAAGCTGGAGCCATGCCAACAGTATGTGTATGAACATTCACTGCCATCTTTTTTTTGTTATCCATTAAAACATTTGTATATAAATTCTCAGCGCGTGTCGTCTTAATTCTCCAAAAACAAAAAGCCCACGTTGGGAACGTCATTCAGTGAAAACATGCGCAATGTGCTTAAAAATAGTTGGGACAGACTTTTGATACCAAAATGTCAAAACAAATAATAACTAGTTAATTCCATTTCTATAAACTCTGCTATGGGTGATGTATATAACTTATTAGAAAGGACTGACACGGGCAGTAGCCCAGGGCTCCACGTTTTTGGGCGGCCCCAAATATGTTGGATGTTTTTTGTATTGAATGCATGTTTTAAATTCATCAGCCTAATAGCATAATTGCCTAAGTTTTATTTTTTTGGGGCAATTATGCTATTAAGCTAACGAATTGTACCTTATATAAAATTTATAAGGCCAATATGAATTGTTTCAATTTTGTTACACTTTTATAAATGTATGCAATAGTCAAATATTGTATACATTTTATTGTTTTATTTATCTTGAATAGGGCAACAAAACTGTCTCTCGCCCATGGGCCCCTAACCTTCTAAATCCGGCCCTGATTAGGACCAGTGTGTAGGTTATTCACTACAAAAACACCCAATCACACTAAAAGTATTTTTGGTGTAGATTTTGCCCATATATTTTTGTGCTTTTGTATTGTTTTAAGTGCCTAAACCTGCAAATATTTTCATTTGGAGGATCAATAAACCATATATATGCTACAATCTAGGTTTCTTTTTTGTTTTTAAAAAAGAAAATATAAATAGAGAATCATTCCATATCAAAGCTGCATTTTGACTCATATAATATATCCAGTTGGACTTTTTTTGCCACTTAAAGAAAATGCAAGTAAAGAAATAATATCCAAGGCCATGATTAAATATTTTATTACACGCTGTATCAGAAGGACACATTTGAATAAAACACTGCATAGAAATAACCTATAGAGGCACTTCATCTTGTCTCTTGTTTCAAAAAAGTAACTCACTGCTCCATGAAAATGTAAGGAAAATGTATAAGATATTTTAAGTATGTTGGTATTAATATTCATAAAACCACACGGAGAGAACAACGATAATCTTACAGAAAAAGTGCCAAGGAGCAACAGACCAGATTTTACTCCACGGCTCTCTGAGGTGTGAAACCAATTATTTCTAAAGGCTTTAGTTACAAACTACTGCCCCATGTTACTGCACTGTTCATTTACTAAGCCAGGTTTTTTTTCCCTTATTTGAAAGTAGAAAATATCACCTTGTGTGTTAGCTCCTAATCCTCATTAACAAACACTGTGGTTCTAACACCAAACGAGACCGAAATAGCTCCCCGCCGCACTACCGAGAATAAAAGGTATATTTCTACCATAACACAAATATCAGTAGGCCGACTAGCGATTAAAAAAAAACAGACTAAAGTTATTTGATGTACAGAGAAGTTTCTGGTTGTGTAAGTTCAGTTTGTGCACGAAAAAAAACAAGGTGCCTGGTGAGTCAAAGAAGATGGTTAAGGATAAAACAGAAAACAGGTGTTTGAAAAGGTGATGGGGAGAAGCAGACTCCTATTCGATATGAAACTGCGTCAAGCATATATCTAAAAAGGTAAACAGTGGTAGAAACCCATTTATTATGTGAAGATGGAAGGAACCTTGTATGTCAGAGTGGGACAGAGCTTTCAGAGTGGAACCACTGGCCCATATCCTTCTGCTATACTCCAGATGATCCCGCTTTTCCTGTAAAAATCGGATTTGATCAAAGCCACGCGTGGGCGCCGCATCGCTGTTCGGTTGATGGTTGAATTCAAACGACGGCCATATTCCGAAGACGACAGCAGAGCCACAGGTCTGGACTTCTCCTGTTAGGGCAGAGAAAGTGATACTTAAAACTGGACACGCCGTGGTGCTTTCAAACGTCTCTGGATGTTTAGAAATAGTTTGAGCTAAATGTCTTCACGGTAAGACCTCTTGCTAGGTCGTTGCAGACAGAAAGGGGATATTTGAATATTTTCTTCAAAGACCAGTCAAGGAATTTAACTTTGACTTCACACCATCTGTACGCAAACTTATTGTTGTCCTGGGTCAGACCAGTGACAATGGTGTCATCTACCAACTTCAGGAGTTCTGCAAACAAGTCAGCTGAGGCGCAGTGGTTTGAGTACAGAGAGAAGAGAAGTGGGGCGAGAACACATCCCTGGAGAGCACCGGTGCTAAGTAAATAAGGACAAACACTAACCAACTTTTAATAGTCATTAAAAATATGTTCCAGAGCCGGGGGGCTATCGATACAATTTTGGATCTTTGTAAGTTTAAACAAGTTGCTCTTTTTACTATCATTTCCTGATGACGGTAAACCAGATCAGTTTAGAAATACCTTATTAAGATAAACGCAAAGAAAGGGGGGTTCGTAAGAGAAACACTCTCTTCGCCTACTAAGATTTTCAATTTGAGATTCTGTACAGTTTATTTTTTTACATTTCTTTTTGCATTTTTCACACAAAAGAGACTTTGTTTACAAGAATAGCAATGTTGAGGTGTGAAGGACATAAAAAGTGTTGTAGCAAAAACAATGCTGCTAAAATGAACTTCCAGAAGAAAATGCTGGCTGGAAATTAATATTGGACTAAAAAAAAGAAAGCTCTTATTTTCTGGCTCCCCACCTCTACTACGACTTATATATTCTTGATAGGAAACAGCGCCCACTCCTGGCTCTATCAGCTCCTCGCCTCGGTTTAATGGGTTTCAGCAAAAAATATGGGGCCAACAAGAAATAATTCAGTCTCTGAGTACACAAGAGAATAGTTTATTTTACATTCATATTCAAATGTAATCCTTGGAAAAGCAATGTCCTAATTCAGCAGGAACTGTTAGCAACCCTGACAGCCAACCACTCAACCCGGTGTAATTACAAGCTCAGCAGTGTGCGTTTGCCTCCGCTTTGTTCGGCGTCTTTCTGCTTTCAGCGACCCAGAAGCTCACTGTGAGCTACTTTTCCTTGACATGAATAATTACTTTGAGGAACTGAAAAGGCTTCAGAAAGGAAACATTAAACAAATGTCACAAAGCTCGCATGTCAGTGCCAGGGCAGTAAAAATACTAAATCAACACCAACATACTTCAGGAGGTTTAATAAAAGGTAGAATGGAGGAATCAGCTGGTCCATTTGAGTCTTTTCTGCCCATTCGGGTCTCTCACACACGTAAAACACAGACAACTTGTCTCTAGAATACTTTGTTGTACCGTTTACTAGAAGGTTGAATCTTGGGTTGTGTGAGTTTTTCAAATTAAAGTGGAACTATTAACTCTCTCAGATAAGAGAGGCTCTCTCCTGGGATTCCTCCCTGGCCAGACTCAACAACAATTTGTTCATCTTTTTTCTTATTGTACTCTCGTGACCTTTGACATTTGACAAGTCTGAGATTCGGCTTGGGTTTCTTTGCGTTGCTCTTCCTCGAAGCGTTGCGCTACCTCATGTTATAGTGAACTTGCTGGAACAGAGACTCCTGGGAAACCTGTCAAAACAAAACTTACAGGTTTTGTTTTTGCCGTTTTTCTTTCCATGTCTGGAAAAATCTGTTAAAAAAACAAATTTTTTGTTTTTTTATTTTTGCTGCTGACATCATTGGTGATGTGTTGCCACCTACGTGTTCCAGACCATCACACTGCCAACACCACAATAATCTACTAATTTCAGTTTATGTCTGGACTACAGAGCATGGCTGCCGATCCCATCAGGGCCTGAAACCTTCTGAAATATGCTTAGGTCTAAAAGAACCTGAATTGAATGTTTGAAAACAACTTCAAAAGGTAAATTTGAAACATACACAATGCAGAAACCCACCACAAGAATGCAATATTAAGTGAAACAAGGTGGTGGCAGTATCATGGTTAGTTGTTATTTTGTTGTTGCCTAAAACCTTCAGGTGTCTGCATGAAAGCTGGAGGTGAGTAGATTTTATTTTCCACCAGTTTGGATGCAAAAAAAAGAATAACTTAATGACGTGAATGTTTAAGTTTTAGAGTGGCCCAGTCAAAGTCCAGAACTAAATCTGTTACAATGTGACAGATCTGGAAAACATTTCCTAAGACAAAATGGAAAAATGTTGATAGGGTTAAGGGTTAAACAGAAACAAAGAAAACTGAACAAAAGATGAAAATACCTCAAAAAGCGGTTAGACAGTATTAATTGAAGGTAGGTAACTGACATATTAAATGTAGGAGAACTAGAAAGAAGATTTTTATAATCTGATTTTTACTTTACAGCATGTTTACAGGCCACTAAATATGGCTTTTTTCTATTTAACCCTTAACCCTCACCCCTGGAAAATACAATGGAAAAATGGCATGAGTGCGTTCCCCTGAATGGTCAGGGGTTAAGGCAATAAAAGAATTAAACTATGTGAAGTGACAGTTACTCATATGTAGCTGTTACCTCCTCGTTTATGTCCAGTCCCCGCTCTCTCGAGTGCTTCAGGGTGTGGTATTTCATCTTTGTATCGAAATCTTCAATGTTGTGGTACATCCGGTCAAACATGGACACTTCAATGAGCTGAAAATGGAGAAGATGCCAACAGCATGAATGTGTTTTGCGTCTTTTACAGCTTCGGTTTTTGCCAATATGTATTCGGAATATATCGCTTAGAGGCCTGCATATGAAAGAGCAGTTTTCCGTCTTCTGCTCTACAGAATCGTGTTGCCACCAGTGCAGAGCTTGCTCAACATCAAAGTGTGAGAGTGCATCTAGATGCCAAGCATATTAATATGCCAGGTATAGAGGGAATGGTTCTTTGTAGCTAAAATGTTGTGTTTGTTTGTCATCAATTCCTATATTATAATCCAGTAATGCATAATGTTTTGAGGGAGGTTTTCTGCCAAAAATGATTCATAATGTGATATTCAATAACTGATTAATAAGCAACCAATAAGCATCCTGAAAATGTGCAGGCTTTGGAATGAGGAATCGTAAAAGACCAAATTAAAAGACAAAATATGAAACACTACCATAAAACCTAGAGAGGTATTGAGAAGTTTTTGTAATACCTCTTCAGGGGCGGAGCTATAGGGAGGTTGGGGGGGAGGTTGCCCCCCCCCGAACCGGGCCGATGGGGGCCCGGGTCTGGAGGAGCCAGGGAGAGAGGAATGGATTAAAATCGCTCGGACGTCTGATTATAGACCGAGAAAGTGAGAAAGTGCGCCCCCGCCTGTTGAGAAAGGTGTATTTAATGTCACAATCACCGCCCCCCAAAGCACATTTTATATAGGTTATAAAATGTTATATTTAACGTACTTATTATTTGTTTATTGTGCGTTTGGCTTTCGACGCTTCCCGTCCGACCGCCGTGGCATCTTTCTCGCAGTGACTCGTTGTAATTTGTACAATAACGAGAATCAGGATGCTGACATTTAGTAACGATATCAGTTGAATTCCACTTCATTATCTTAATTAGCATTACCTTTGTCTTGCTGTTGAAGTAACACATTTCTTTGGGCTCATTACGCTGCGGTGAGATTAAACTTAAGATTGAGGGTTTAACCTCCTTTTTGGGTTGATCCTCGGATGAAGCGTCCATCTTCCACACTAGCAAAACAAACGAGCTGACCTACCCTAAGGAGGGAACTGCCAGTCTGAGAGAATACTCGCGTTTGTGGTTGCTAGGATACCGAGCGGGAGGTCCGATGTGATGCGTTCAGAGCTTCGCTGTTTGACTCGGAAATTTTACTTTCTGAGCCATAATCTTTTAGGAATTGGTTTTAGTAACACCGCGGGAAAAATTGACAAATGTCTTCATGTGATTCGAGCTCAGTATAAATACAGATGTTCTGTCTAATTTAACTGACTCTCCTAAACATGTAAGCCGCTGTTATTCTCCGCCTGCAGTGGCATTTGTCCCTTGGGGGCCGTCAGACCTCTGTCACTTACAGCAAATAGTATTAGAAGGCCTGGACACAATACGCCCCAAGGACATGGCACATGTGGCTCAATTATGGATGACATTTCAAAGTTTCCTGGCAATGATTCAAAATATGTATTATTATTATTATATTTTTTTTAGATATTCATATAAATAACCATCCAGTCCATTGGCAATGTATAAAGTAGATGGTGCGGTACCAGTTAATCTGAACAAATTGAATGTAAAGGTCAGACAGACTGGCAAAATTGCGAAATGGAAGGTATGACACATCCATCCATCTTACCTGTTTGGTCTGTGCTGGGTTGCAGGGGAGACGGTGCCTCCCTCCAGGGGCCATTGAGCAAGAGGCAGGCCACACCCTGGACAGGCTGTCAGTCCATCATGGGAGTTGCCAGCTAATCAATCATGTCTGTTTTTGGGCCGAGCTGGAGTACCCAGAGAGAACACAGAGAGCATGACTACCTGAGAGGCTGGGATTTGGATGTAGGACCGTGGTGGGAGGGAACAGTCAGTATTAACATCTGCTCCACATTTTCCTAAAATAACACCAAGTCGTCTTCTTTGCAAATTACCTCTAGCTGAGACAGACACTAATAGCTGTTTTAATTTACAGCGATAGATTCCTTGTTCAATTTATTGCTGGAACATGACCAGACTGTGCTAATACATGAATGATCAGTGATCCAGTTTGCTCTGTTTTAGCTCTGGCTGTGTGTTTCAGGTAGTCACCATGTTGGATCAGCCTCAAGCCCTGAGATTTGAGATGTTCTTCCAGAATTACCCTGCATTTAGATCTATTTTCCAAAAATCTCTGACAAACTTTCTTGTCCCTGCTGAAGCTAAGCAACCCCAGGATTATGTCTCCACTGTCTGCTGCGCTATATGAAGAAGAGGTGCAAACCTTTCTCTTTTTTTGGTCAAATAATTATATATATATATTGCATCTGTGACAAACTAATTGGAGCAGCATTCCAGTTAACCTATTAGCTTTAATTCATCAGACCCCGGCCACCTTCCATAGTCCATGAGCCAATCCCACCTGCTGCTATTTCTCTCTTTCACCTCCTTGTAATTATGACAGCGTTAGCAGGGGGTAGCTAATGCAAGGACGCCACTCTGCTGAGAGCTGTGCCTGACTGAGACACACCAAGCCACACACACACACACACACACACACACACATGCACACACACCTACACACACACACACACACGCACCCTCACCCCGAGTCTCTACTGCCTGCTAAAATAAACACACCTCCGCTCATACACCTTACATTTCTCCATCTATGTGAGGACACACGACTGACTTATTTAGTTCAGTCTGTTAACTTCATGACTAAAACACATCTTTCATTATTTTTACTAATTCGCACAGAAACTGGAGAAAGCAAAATAAAAAAAAGAAACTTTGTTTGAGTTAAAACCACTTGAACCTAAAATACTAAACTTGTGAACTAAAGTCCAGTTTTTGTTTTCTGTTATTAAAGACACGTTTGGTGAGTAAACTTAATGTACTAGTTTAAAACTGGTTGTTGTGTGGTGTATTAGGTAGATATGAACCAGTATTGACCCATTTAATAACACACGCATGCACACACACACACACACACACACACACACACACACACACACACACACACACACACACACACACACACACACACACAC
>CAEGAF010100272.1:0-56186 GCA_903067075.1 Micropoecilia bifurca
CATTTTTGACAACATCCCAGCATGCACTGCGCGCTTCTACGGGGAAAACGAAGTCGGCAGCTGCTTACCGTAGTTGCTGGACCTGTTGTGGCTCAATATTGGTCCATATATAAGGCGCACCGGGTTATAAGGCGCACTGTGGGCTTTTGAGGAAATTTAAGGTTTTTAGGTGCGCCTTATAGTGCGGAAAATACGGTACATTAAAATGATTAGAGCTGAATTAAACAATAACATAAGAGCTCCCAACATCTTTTGCCCCATGCTTTTCTACAAAAGGGCTTTAATTAGGAGAAGGTAATTAGAGGATTTACAAGGACATCCATATGTACATTTTTTCAGCTTTAACCAAGAGAAAGAGAAGAGTAACAGAGCATTCAAACAATACATCAAAATGATAAAAGCATGCAGATACTTTTAGATGTAATATGATTTTATACTGGTGTTTTTTTATCTGCAGACTAAAGAAAAAATAAACAAATGTAAAGCTTGTATAACTTATCATATTTCCTGAATTGTGCTTGTTTTTACCAAGCAACATTTTTTTCTAACATCTCGGAGGTATAGTCAGTTTAGTTTTAAATCACAACAGAGTCTGTCTAAAAGGCTTTCTCCCTAATGCAGATGCTGGGAACAGTCCAATTTTAGTTCCCCATATACCCCAGTGAATGTTTTGTCATGGCTGATTGTTCCGTTTTATTGTGTCATCGTCATCTCAAGATCTGAATGTGTTTTAAGCTAAGCATTAAGTTACTTAAGCAAAATTCATACTTACAGATCACTGCCAATTATAAAGGACAATTCCGCTCCTCTTAAATTGCTCTTATCACTTTCAGGCTTTATTTTCTTCTGCCTCAGCATGCTCTCTCCCAGCTGTGTCATTTGCAAAATTCCCCCTTAATGAACGTGGAGCGGATCTTTTCAGACCAACTTCAGAGAAAAAGTTCTTAGTGGCGTGTCATCTCACATCAAGCCTGTGGCCAGAATTCTCTGCTGTCTTTACTTATGACCTTCCTGTTAAAAAATCAGGGTCTTTCCTGACTTAACTATGAATTGTTTTGTTGTATTATGATTCCAACTGAGAAAATAACACATTTAAAAAAAAAAGTAAAGAGTCACATGTTTAAAAATCTGGGTTGCATTCTTTTGTTGCGAATCACACATTGCATGGTGGTGGATACAATTAAAATGTTCAACATGTTTATGAGTTATTTAAGTTTACAGAAATTTACAAAGGATTATTCGTTTTTGAAACAAATCTTTTGTAATTTACTCCTGTGCATCAATGTGATACCGCACGATTTTGATATTCAAACTCACACCTTGCATCTGTCCTCCAGTTTGCAAAGGATTTTAATTCTAGGTTGAACTAGGTAGAAGCCCTGAACTACACCTTCCTCCTTTCAAAAGCGTTTATATATGTGAACCCTTTAATCAGTTGCATCTGTGACTGCTCTTTGGTCTTGCCTGAAAATGAGAACTAACCAAGCACTTGCTGCCAAAGTTTCTTTGCAGCAAAATGTGGGTCTGGACAAATGGTAGCACACTGAGTCAAAGTGCTTTTGTAAGCTAAAAAAGAAGGAAGCTAAAAGAACATACTGTCCAGAAGTTAATGCCATTTTTTTTCTTTTTTGTTTTTCAGAACAAGAGCCTAAAGAATAAACTACTCTCTGGAAACAAACTTTGCGATGCATATGCTGAAGAGGTAAGGGCTTATTCTGTTTTACAGAGGCAGTAATTTCTGAGCTCCATGTTATTTCTGATAACAGACTTAGAGGAATTCAAAAGAGATTATGATAAGTACTTGTTTTCTTGCAAGCAAACAGTACAACAAAACGAATAACAGCTTAAATATTAGCCAAACTTAAGCTTAAGATATTTAAACAAATAGAAAAATCTGTTTTTGGTGAATTTCCTTTGAGGTTCTACCCAGACTTGGGTATGTTATTGTTTGAATAACATCTGCATACTTTATGTATTGACAGCATTAGCTGCTAAAATTAAGGTTTGTTTTTACATCAACATGCTCTATAATCACATTTTCAGGAAGGAATGTTCATAAAAGCTGAAGTTAGATTCAAATTACTGCTCTGCAGACCATTTACAATGTAACTTTTAACAGTAGTTTGTGAATTAGTCTCTCATAATAATTTGCACTTGTTTGCATCTGCAGTCCTTTATTCCAGGCAATCTCAGCAAGTGCAACAACTCTTAACTCTGTTCTTTCTATCTGTCACTTATACATTCTTCTAGAGTTCAGACATGGACATAAACTTGCTTGGTTTTGCTTGTCTAGTGAATTTCAGAGCAACTTGTACCCAACTGTCAGCCATTTGATTGCTGCGCAGTGCAATCTGAGGAGCTATAGTTGCAGCGAGAGCAGCTTTGAGTGAGGTTCGTCTGTGTCATTTTCGCTGTCACTTTTCATCTCTTCGTGCTTCGACTCTCCTGCCAGTTGCCATAGTCAGCACAGTCCAGGGAGTTCACATCCTCATTGAAGCCTTGAGCTTTTGACTGCCGCCTTTTACCTTCCTGCTGACCGAAGCTTATGCTGTAATTTAGCCGTGAAGTCTTGTACAAGACAGCGGGTCTGGCAGGCATCCTGATGACATGCTCACATCACTGCTGATTTTTGCTGTGTAATCGCAGCATTTGTAGTTATGTGGTCGTTTTGTTGAAACTCCTGACCTTTTCTTGTAGAGTTTATGGAATTATTTGCATTTTTACAGCGATAATGTGGGCAGCCAGAAAACTGCTATTGTAACTGAGAGACTCTAGGTCAGACCTCTGAAGTGAAATCTAAGTTTGAGCGATTTTTAATTGTGACCAGTTTGCAAAAAGAAAGCTCACAAATAATGAGTCATTCAAATATCTACCTTTGGAAGGGCTGATGTGATACTTTATAAAATAACTTTTTACTGCAATTACAGAATTGAAAATGTTCATCTATACATGAAAGTTTTTACCCATCTTAATTGCTAAATAGTTCAAGCTCAGTGAGTTTCTGCAAACACAGTTTTTAACTCCTGGCTGGGCTTTAACTAGGTCATACTCAAACTTGAATGTGAATTGACCTAAGTCATCATGTTATTTTTCATGTAGGCCAAAAGTTCAGTTTTGGTCTGACCAGAACACTTTCTTTCATGTTTATAAAGGAATACATTTCACACAGTTGGACCTGGTTTACTAAATAGGTGAACATTGAAGGAGTTTAGCTGCAATTCATTTTATTTAGGGGCAAAAGAGTAAAAGTGGTTAAATGTGGATGCATGTCTCACTTTTCAGATTTTTCTTTGTGAAAAAATAAAATAACATTGAAAGCAATAGTCTGAAAAACATATTTAATGATTAGATAAAAAATAGAAATTTATTCAAAGGACCCTAATACTTTTACAAGGCATAGTGACTCTCCATTTATTCGTTGTCTACTCATTTAAATTATTTGTACTTGAATAAACACATCAAAAATTATCACAAGAAAATTGTTGCTGGACTTTTAGTTCAGTTTAGTTTTAGACAGTTTAGTTTTAGTACTCATAATAAACCTGGTATTTTCTAATAGAGAGAGAAAAAAGGAAACTTTTCTACGGTGATTAAATTAAACTTCATAGGTTCTGGTATATTTTTCAATAACACTTGCTCTAGAGTTAAAAATGTTTTCATTATTTACAATTCCCCATAGTGGCAGTCATATCTCACTGCATTAAGGAATTTGAGGGGATAATTAATTTTGGGTCATGCATCAGTATTATCTTGGGAATGGTATTACTGGAAAATCCCCCTTTGGCTTGAACTGCATCAGCAATAATGGACTAATCTGAGTAGTCAACACCACGTGAAGTTAGATCTCCAAAGCCCTCAAAGAGAACACTGAGTTTGGGAGCTTTTGATGTTGAGGAGCTTTTCATCAGCTCTGAAGTCAGCTCCAAAGCTAAGGTTGCTCCCACACTCCCACTGAGACATGGAAAATTGGAGTTAAAAATTCTGGCCTCTTTCCTTCAAAAATCTTCAAGCTCAACTCGCTGACACGTTGCCAGCGATAGCTTATCTTTGCTATCATCACATATTCAAACCCTGAGAAGATGATGGCAGATTTTGCGATGCAGCCCGGCTGATTGGAACACTTCAAGTGTTGGAAAGAGTAAAAAGGCAACGGAAAAGGTCTGACTGAATCTGCGGGTCATTATTTACTGAGTCAACTTTTTTTTATGCATAATGATTGAAAAAGGGATTTCTTTCTCTTGTAGCTAATACAGATAATGTCTATTCAACTGATCTCAGGTAGAAAAATTACTCTGATTATTGTCAAAAGAACTCTAGTCACAGTTGCTGGACTTTAAGGTCTTTAAGGCAGCAAATAGCTTGCAGACTTTTCCTGAAAACAGGTAGATGGAGGTCAGTGTCTTCAATTCCCTTACCAGACTTTGGCTTTTGAAGTAAATCAGTGAGAGGAAATTGTTCCATGCTTCGACTTTAATCCTAGAAAGTTATTTATGTTTTAAGGGAAAGGGCTACCGACTGAACCTGTAATCACACTGTAATTACCACAGACTGACAGAAAGAGATGGTCTCTGAGTCTGAAAAACAATTGCTAAAGGTAATTACAAGCAACACCTTTTTTGCCTCAAGTGTGTCTGTTTGAGCTGTTCAAGGAGCTAAATCTACTAGAACCCCACATTTTGGCTATGTACCATCTGGTCATAGTGCCACCTCTACATGTGTATTATATTCATTGAATACATTGTGGTCTAGGTGCTATGTGTTTATATTTTAAATGAATATTCTCAACCAAATACAGTGAATCTAATCAAATTCTCATCATGGGATGTTCTTTTGTTTTCCCACTCTGTGATGTATGTCTGTATGTAATTATCACGAAACTTCATAGTGGCAAAATCATATGTTTTGTTTTATTTTCTTTAAATGGAACTGAGGTTATTTTTTCAAGACTGGTAAAATAATGAACTATCCTTTATTAGGTTAGATATTTTGGTATCAGATTCATACATCCAATTCATCAGATAAATGTCTTAATGAGAAATAGATTAAATTCTTAGAATTTACTCAAAATTAACTAAAAAAGTAAAAAAAGAAACAAAGCCTGTTGGATCACATGAAGAAGGCTGTGGACAAATGAATCAATATTTCCAAGCCAGGTTGTGGGGAGGTGATAGACCTATACGAGACAAAATGGTGTCATTTAAAAAAAAGGTTCTTAAACACAAAATGTTGTTCTGAAGTTGTGAACATTTGAGCAATGCTTATTTCTCAAAACGAAATATCATTTATGAATGTGTTGGCACTAACCTGATACTTCATTTATATATTACTCATGATTAGTTCAGAAACCAAAGTGGAGGAATTGGTGGTATTCAAACATAATCTCTTGACTCGGAGTCAGAAAGAACTCTTGCCAAATTCGAAAGAGACACAACGAAGAAAGCCACTCAGTTATTTCACCTTAGCAATCACATAAAACCACAAATCCTGCTCCTTTATTCAAACTGGAAAGAAAGCCTTCAAGGATCTTCAGCACTACCTGCTATACATTTCTGACTATTTTACGTTTTATCAGTTCATTATGTAAATGTCACGGAACATATCAAAGTGCTGCAGATGCGCTCAAGGGAAACATCTGATAGCTGAGAAACCTTGATTCAGTGTCAAAGTTAGAACCATTTGCTAAAGGAGGGAGATAAATGGCATTTGAGATGCCCTTTAATCTGTTTCACATCTGCATGAATTTATCACCCATTTCCATCCTCTGTCAAATTTATGGTGTTGCTGCACAGTCATGATGGTGAAGAATGATGTTTTCACACTTCAGCGTAAGACCTGTTATCACTGAAATTACGTCGAATTCATGCATCAGGATTTAACTGAAACATCCATGGAAACCATCCATCCATCTGTCCATCCAAAGAGAACTAAAATATAAAACTGCAGATTTAGGAGGATTTCGTGTAATGACACATTTCAAGGTGAATGGCCTTATGTAATTAATTCTGCAGGGCTTTTTGAATGAAGCTGCATGTCATTATCATTTTAGATATTGGGGACAATTAATGAGCTTTGAAGAAAATCTCTCCAGTCCCGCAACTTTATTTTAATAAATGCTCCAAGTACCTTTACTAAAAAGAGAAAGTGAATAACCGTCAGAGAGGCAGAAAGGTTTTTACAAACTACTTTTTGTTTGTCAAGTGATTGACAGAAAACAATGAATTATTCCATTAAAGCTGTTCCATCTCAATAAGACTGAATAACAGGAAACATTAACTGGTTTTAGTTATTCAATGTAATAAGTGGAATTAATGTATCATGGAAATTAACATTTGCTCCACAAGCAACTTGGATTGTGTGCCATCTACATCTCCTCTAGGCTCTGGGATAATGAATTTCAAGTTGAAATGCCAAATCTTTTTACTTTACTTTAAAAAATATTCATTTGGCCCACTGAACAACTATTCAGTTTTACTTCTGCTTTGCCAACACACGATGATTTTTGGGTATAGTAGTTAAAATGTGCAATTATAAAAAGTGGATAGTGGAGCCATTTTCTGCTTTTGATTTAAGATCTAATGGATAAGTATCTATGTTAATCACATTACCACATTTATGTCTTAGGTGGGTTTTGTGTGTGTGTGTGTGTGTGTGTGTGTGTGTTTGCACTTTCAAGTTTCAGCCCAATTGCAGATTTATTAAGCGTTCCAGGAGGCACCAACATGATGATAAGTGATAATGTTAAATGCCATGTAACATTAGGATGCCCCAGGCCTCTTTCAGGAAAGTAAAATCAAAGTAAGATCTTCCCATGGTTTGTTTGATGTTTGGCAGCTTTGATAGCACGTTGTTTGGGAGATGTGCATTCACTGCTGTATGATATATCCTGAAATGCAATTTGTCCATCCGTAGGGAGTGTATAAAGGCTGAATCTGTGGTTAATATAAATGTATTGCTATGGTTGTCTACCTCATTAACTATTCATATTGAATAAATCAAATTACTCTGACAGAAATGATTGAAGTATCATAGTTGAGTCTGTGAGCATTTAGGCGTCAGCTACTTACTGCAAGACTGTGCAGGTCTATGACCATGATGCACTCCTGTTGCATTTAAATATTCAGCATAAGGTGTGGATAAGCACATTTTTTGCTTAAGTACCACTGCCAATTTGTGTCCTGTCACCTTTGGATCTGTTTGTCATGGGGATTGTTTGTGTTGTTCCACATGGACAATTTATGGTAAAACAAACTCATATAAGAGAAATCAGTTCTCCCTAAGTGTATTGGGGGGGAAACCTTTATGTTAATGTATACACAGCTGTTTGTAGATAACAGGAACAAAACATTTAACGGATAATTGAACTGCACAATATACTAGCATTCTCATGTAAGTGTTTGCAATATTAATCTTACAAAGGTAATATCTTACAAAGGTATCTCCCTTTATTACAAATGCAATGGGTCTTCTGGATGACCTAGAAAATGTTTTAAAAATACACAAGAAAGCATCTTCACATAAAAGAACAGAGGCATGTAATACAAATATAACACAAACAAAACATGCCTTTCTGCTTTTACTGGAGGAATGTGAAACATAACACATTTACTTGTAAAAGACAGCCTTCAAACATAATGTAAAGTCCTGCTGACAGTAGTTGTTTTCCAGCCATTCATGTTAGAAATAATTACTGTTGGCTTTATAAGGCCCACATCTCCTGGGTACTGCATCATGAAAGGTACAGGAAAAAAACCTTTTGGAAACCATAGATTCTATTAAACATAAGATATAAAAATAACCTGGACAATTCAAATGCATTTTAAATAGTTCACAGGCTGCGACAGTTGCATTTTACATGCCAACGCATTATATTTACTCAGTTGGACAGTTTCATGGAAGCAGATGCTCACTATGGACACAAATGACAATGCTCAAAATAATAAAGGCCCCTGAGCGATAGAGGCACAGATGAGAAAGAGGGGAAGCACAAACATAGGCTTAAACTGCAAGTAATGTCTTTGTCACAATATTCACCAGTATTTTCACCACTGAAAGGTTTTCTTTGGTCATGCCGCACTACTATAGACACAATAACTACCAGAAGATTTCATTCCCTAATTTCCCTAATTTCTCTGCCCAATTTTCTGTGTAAAATAAAGACCCCTGATGATTCTACAAATACAAAAATTGAGAAATAGATTTCAGTAAACATCATCTGATTGTTAAATGTCAAGCATTTCAAAATGTTGATTGAAAACATTTGCTAATATTGTGCCATTTTGAACAAATTCACAGCAAATATAATCAAAATGCACCAACAAGACAATCTGATCTAGTTCACATCCAATAGGAATATTGTGTATAGTCGAATCAACCCAACTCATACCTCATTAAATAGAACATATTTGGGTCAAACTACATGTAGTCTTCTTTAAGCGTTATAATCCCATCGTCTGAAATATAATTTGTTATAGGGCACAAATCTCAAAAAGTTTGAGCAAGCATGAGAAACAAGATGCACTGGTAGTCATCTTGTTTCTACCTGCAAAGTATTTTCAGTTACTGTCATTATCTTCAACTTTTAAGGACAATGTAAACTAAAAGTAAATTCTGTTGCAAATTCAGTATTGTTTATGTTTTTAAGCAACATGTTAGAAATAAAAATGATTGCATTGGCCATACTTACAACCTCATTAAAATCTTGCTGTGTTACCAGTAGTGACCTCCACAAGAGTAGAATAGAACTGAGCCCCACAGAAGGTCCTAAGGAACATGTAAAATAAATACCTTCAGTCTTTAGTGATCAGCAGAAGAAAAAAAAAACACTGCAACCACAATCTACAGATTTGAAATTGGTTGTCATGGAGTCACAACACAATAGTAAATTTGTTTGAGATTATTATTTAATGGTTGTCAGTTTATCTGCTTTTTTGTTGCATGTGTGGTCTTTGTTCTATTATTTAAGTTTGTGCTTCACTTTGGCTTTAGATGCAAAACACTTTGAATTTATTGTTGTGAGTTCATTGTTTTTTTACCTCCTTGAACAAGAGAAAAAAACTCCATTCAGAGCCTCCCAAGTGAATAGTTTAAATTGTTGGAAAACAGACACACAAAACCTCAAAACAAGACAAAATCTCAACTTCAAGATGAAGGAACAACAACGCCTCTTTCTTTCTGAATGAAAGTGGGCTCCAAGGAAGAAGACCCAGCAAGACCCCACTTTTGAACTAGAGGCATAAAAGAGTATGACTGGAGTTTTCTAAAATACATGTTGACACGTCACAATACTTCTGGGAGGATGTACTTTGGACATTTCACAACATTTTTTTTTTCTCTTTTTCATCTTCAGACGGATGAACTAAAATTGGGTCATTTTTGTGAGTCACAATAGAAAAAATAAGCGTTATAGTCTTAAAGAAAAGAGATCAATTTCTACTGTGGATACTGGAGAACGCTTTAAGGAACAGCTTTTCTGAGACTGCATCAACAATAAAACTGTTTGATCCTTCTAACATTTTTGCAGAGACCTGCTAACATGACTTTCCTTTGTCTAAATTTAAATATAAACTAATTTCAGAAATCTGCAGAGTTTTAAATTATGAAAGAGAATGTGGAAAGTGTTTTAGCAGTTATTTTAAGCTTGATTAAAACTGCTAGGTAAAGTAGATTGTAAGACCTTGAAGGAACATTCAGCATTGCATGTTTTCCACTGGATGATTTTTATAAATGTGTTCCAATTCCACAGTTTCAATTTTTTTCATGTTTTTTTTTCAATTTAATTTCTAATGAATTCCAGCCAGATTCTTCCTTTTACCTGAATGGTTGGACAGTCTCCAGCAAAGACACATATTTCTAAATAATCAAAACAATTAAATGCATACTTTATTCATCGTTGACATATGTAATTGCATGTAATAATATTAATCCAAGCTTTAAAAAGGGTTGCTTTACAGCTTGTAAGTCGTAGGTAGTCCTATGACTACCAGCACATCTTTAATACAGCAGTTTAATTACAGCTGCAGTCATTTTCAATAAATTAAGAGTACACATCCCAATGAGGCTTGTTTGTCAAATTAAAAGCATTTCTAAAAGGAACAACCTTTAAAGAGCTATTAAATGCAAAAATGTTTCCTTTACCATTATTACACGAGTTAATTGAGGTTCCAAAAAATGCAATAGAAGTGAATTTGATTACAAAAATAATCGATGATTATTATGTCATAATTGCATTGCCTAATAAACAAATGTACTCGCATAATAGGTCAGATTTATAGATGGCCTTTACTTGTAGTGGGTGGCTTCAGAAAACTAGAGATTTTATGGTAACAATTCCTAATAATCCTGTGACCTTGGGACTGAACAGACAACAATAAGTGCTTCACAAAACAATCCATATTAATGATATTACTAAACTCTACAACTGTCTCCATACTTGAGAGCTTCTCATTAATTATTAAACAGTAAACCTTTTGGATGAAAAGAGATGAAGACACACTGTGTTCTGTTTATGTCTGTCCTTTGGACAGACTGCTGAAATCTAACATCTCTGTCATCGACCTCCCAGGGATGATGACTCACAGTGACACATTTTGTGAGTCTTCTCTTTAAAAAAGTTTGGGAAAGATGTGAAACTACAACAAGCTGCAAAACACAGTATCACTGTATTTTGACTGTTTTAGAAAAACTGTTGAGAATGCAGGCCTCGTGTGTGAAGGATTTTAGTCAAAAAATAAAGGAAAATACTGCTGTAATTCTCCAGGGTAAAGGAGATGGAAAAACAATTCAGAAAACTCAGTATATTCAGACTTTCCGATTTATAACTTAAGACTCGGTGCAGATGTCTATGGTTCATTGCAACTGAGCTCATCGGAACACAGTGAACTGACAAAAAGACAAATAATTATGCAGCATTTCTTTTTTGTTCTTCTAACATGCCTAAAATGATGATAAAATAATTACTCCTTGCATATCTGAGGTAAAATGGTACATTTTGTTCAACAGACTCTTTACTTGTGCTTTGGTTGGCCCTAAAACGCAAGCAGGAAAAAAATAATCTTTTTTCATCTTCTGAGTCCAATCTGTTTTGCCTTTCATTTCGTTTTTAAGCTTTTCTGATTTTTTACAGAATTTCTTTTTTTCATTTTTTGAAAGAAGCAAATAGATTTTTCTCAAATCCTCTTTCTCAGTTTTGAAATGCAGAATGAAACAAAAGTATGTGTTTCTAGAAAAAAATCCCTCTAACATGCAATTAAACATGCCAATAAAATAATTCGATAATGAGCAGTCCTGCTGTTTTTGTTGATTACTTTAAAAACCTGTTTAAGGAAGTTTTATATTAAGTGTTTGTGGACGGCTGCTCAAACTGTTGCTCCATGACGCAACTACGGCTTCAGAAAGAGCATTCACATTCTGCAACTGAAGTTTGTTTTTATCATCTTCATTTACATCCATCCCCAAATGTTTTCAAGTGGATTTAGAACTTGGAAGGTCTTCTGTGGATAGATGCAATTTCTCTCAATTTATATCATAAAATTTTTTTTTTTGGCTTAAAAAAGGATTTTTAAGTTTAGAGAAAAAAAAAAACATATGTTCCCTCCTTAAGAACTCTTTACTTGTTGAAATCATTTATACCTGCGAGAAAAGGAACATTTTTGTCAGAGTATAAAATAGATCCTTAATTTCTTTTCACACTTGCCTCCTCTGCCTTCCATAGTTTACAGTGCATACCTAACTTAGAAATATTTTAGTGTCATAAAGTGTTGTCAGAAACCAATGGGTTCCATTTGAAGGCTTTCAGTGTCCTTACAATATAAGGATGGCAGTATGACTAAGAGACAGACCCTGTGTTAGGTTGTGCCCAGTGTTGTGAAACAGCAGAGTGAATGTCAGGCAGCTCTGGACACCGTTCATGCTTAGGGAAGTTGGCAGTGAAGAACCTCTTTGTTTGTGTGTGTTGCTACCCAATAATGTGCCAGAGCCAGTCACAATGTAATAACCCACAAGTATGTAGCGACGGCGGCAGTCGCATGTGTGGGGGCAGTAAGAATTCAGACTTAGACAGTGGGCAAGAAGCCACTGCACGACTGCATTATTCTGTGGACTATGCAGTTCAGTGAAGGGCAGATTTGATGTTTTCTTCCTCTCAGTAGGGCCTTTCTTTAAGCCAGAGCTTTGCCCAGGGAACACTCACAAAGGACTCTTCTGCTGCAGCTTGCAGAATCCAGCTACATCTCAAACCAGTTTTACTATTTAAATAAGCTAACACTTATTTTCTTATCTTTCCCTTGCAGTCCAAAAAAATCCAGGCTCAACTGAAAGAACTGCGGTACGGGAAAAAAGATTTAATTTTTAAGGTAAGCTCAAACTGAAGGTGGGTGGCTTTGTAACAGACCAGGGGTAAACACTTACCTTGGAAAAAAAAAATGATCCCATCACAGACGGCGCTCCAATTAATTCAGCTGGCAATTACAAAGTTGCCTGCAGCCAGACAGCAGCCTGCAAAGTCAATTGGCCGTCTCTTACACCACATACTGCTAAATCTTGTTCTCTGATTTTGCCTCTGCATGATACAGCTCATCCCTTTCAATCAAACAAGGTTTGTGGTTGACCATGCTCGACAACAGATGATAATGCAGAATTACGTAAGCTCATAAATAAGAATTTTCTTGACCCAAATTACATATGACACCATGTTTTCCTGTATTTCCTTGAGAGGTCCTTATTTCAAGGAATCAGATATCCATTAACTCGTGCGCTACCTTTGTCAGCTGAATATGAGCAGCGGTAAATAAAAAACAACTCGTGGCCAATATCACTTACTTATCTGCCTCTTCTGTATTGTGAGGACTAAATGTTCTCATATCTGAGTGAGCACGTAATATTTATCGGCATTCACAGGTACACGGACTGACCTTTCCGGCTTTGTTTGCAGTGGTAAAATGTCAGTCCATATTTCTGCAAAAATGGCCTGTAATGCCTCCTTATAAATGTGCATTTCGATGCTTTAAAGTTATAATATATGGAGATAGATATGATTTTTAAAAAGTTGAATTGATGGCAGACTACATTTTCTGCTATTAGCTCTGAAGCTGAATTTATTGTCGCTGGGTGTTCTGATCTTTGGTCTGCTTTTTCCGTGAATGATGAATGTATTGATTTGTTCGCCTGCTGTCAGATCTTGTAAATCACTGTCTCTAAACTAGATCAGTCACTCAGGTAAAAGAACTTTATTTCTCAATGTCAAACATTTAATATTTATGCTGAAGACGTGGTTTGCAACCATAAAGGCAAGAGACTAATTTGGGCATTTTTTTTCTTTTCCATTGAAATAGTCATCCTTGTTTGATGGTACGACCTGATTTCTTTTTCACATGTGGGAAGGTCAAACAGATATGATTCACATTCTTCTGAACTTGATCCTCCTGTTACTGAAACCTCATCTGTAATTCCTATGTGCTACAATCCAAACCCCAGCGAGCAACAAAGGAGCAGAAAGTGGCAAAGAGTAGTTTGAGATATGTAAATGTCATCAACATCATAGAGGGAATGTGAGTCAACCTACCATCAGAAAGCAACTGAATGGGTTATGACAGCTGCTGTACCATATCAAAGAGCATTTTGCAGCACATCACAGTGCATGCTGATAAGAATGATCAAGGAACTCAACAGAACGTATTATTCTAATTTATGGGTTAATGGACTGTTATATTATGTTACATTACAGTTTCATGATATGGCTGCAAAGACGTATCCCACTTTAAAGGTGTCTCTGGTCAATCAGATGCTTCAATGGAGCCAAATGTTTTCTGGAATGAAATGTACTTGAACAATGAAGCCAGCACCAAGGAATGAAAGTGCTCATGGTATAGAACTGAGCCGTCCTAATCTGTGGCACCAGACACAAAATGTGTAGCTAATAATCTATGTCAAAATGAATAAAAGCAAGAAGTTTACCTTGAACTTGTTTTTGGCCTTTCAAATGCATTCAGTGCTTCAAATGCAAGCTTTTGGTGATTGCAATAAAAAAAAAACACAATTACCTGGTCACACAGATTGTGTTTCAGCGCTACAGCAAACCTTTGTGTCGCATTTCCTTCCTACCCTTTCACAAGCTGACCATTGAGGATTGTCATTGCCTTCCTTGATGTCTAGAAACTCAATTTGCACCAAGAACTAGTTTCACCTCCTAATCTTTCTGAACCAACTTGATGCCCATTAACATGAAACAGCTCACATTGTTTAGCTTTTAAAATATTTTTGACAAATATCATGAGCAAGTTCACCCATTGATTATTTTATAATGTAGTAATTACCACTCGACTTTCTGTAGCTTCTACTGCCATTCTGGCTTATAATGCTAAGAGAGAGAGCAGAGGCATATATCAGCAACAAATGTACTCAAAAATTTAATTTGGCAATGGCCTGAAACTAATAGCCAAACATCAGGTGCATAGGAGTCAACATGACCTCAAATGCTGAGGGGAATTGAAACAAATATTTTCTTAATTCGTTCTAACAGTTTGCAAAGTCCTTAGACTCCTAAAGTAGATTGTCATGTTGAAAGCTACCCTGTTAAGTTCAAAGTTATCTATAAAAAGTTAAAGCAACTCATTAACACGGTGCTTTCTACTAAATCAGTTGTATATAGACAGTACTACAGCTTAGTAACATCATTAGATTTGTTGTAACACAATCGTCTTCACAGTGGAATTATGTTTTGAAAAGTAACACAGTTGGAGCTATAAAGAAGGAATACTCAGTTTTTAAAATCTAAGAAATGCAGATTCACAATAGGGACAGACTGTCTTGTCAGAAGTTCTGAACTTGATGTGTTTTTGTCGCGTATGTAGAACTTCAAGACAGCAACAGAAATCCAACTCAGCATCTACATCATGTGTCAGCTGTAAACACCTCAAAGACGCAGGTCTCCCCTCTCCTGCTCACACTTACAATCAAAAATGCTGAAAGGACCGCCAGTGCCTTTGCAGTATTTCCCTGAGAGAGTATTTTTGGAGCAGAAGCTCTTGTCAGGCTTTCATATCTTCTTTCTTCCATCAGTCCAGTTTTAAATTTGCCCCCAAAGCTGTTTTTTCTCGAGCGTAGAAAGGGAAAAAGGCTAAAGAAAAACGATGGCCTGATGGAGCTGCATGCCGTATATAGCCGAAAAGCTAGTGGCCCACTGACCTCAAACCTCTATAATGGACTCAGCACAGAAAATATGAAGCTTGAGACTTGGAGGCACTAACCCTGGAAGTCAGCATTTCTGGGTGAGTGGTCAGGCATGCATCCTCCCCAATGGACTATCTTGTGATGATGCTCTGTGTAATAGATGTAATCACTGTGTGCTGTGATACAGCGCAAACACACACTACAAAATGTCCAAATCCTTTAAATATATAGTAAGCTTATTGTTCAATACCAAAAGAACATTTTGCAGAAATGTACTCTTTACTAAATATAAATTTTACTGTTTAAGCAAAGACCTAAACATGAACAATGTTTAGACCAACCCTGTCTGGTAAATATCTAATTAAATATCTTTCAATCTCAAAAATGTAGTATTTGCTAAAATATATAACTCAATCCCATGATGTAGAAAATAACTGTGTGTTATTAAAGAACTGCTCCTGAAGATGTATAAGCTCTGATTTTCTCTTCAGCACAACAGTAACAAATGAGTTTTGTAACAGTTCCAAACTCCGCAATGTGTGAGAAGAGAAGAAATGTGTGATACTTTTAAAAGTAATCCTGGGATTTTCACTTTCAGGTAAATAAACTGAACTGAATTTAATTTAATATCATTTGATAGTATATCATAATTTATCATCCTTGAATGACTGATCCTCAAAAAAAAAGAAAAACTGAATATGATTATTAAAGAAAAATGGTAGAATGGATGGACCTGTCTTTAAAAATAATACAATTCTAAAAAAGAAAAAAAATCTTATTTTGGCTCATCATCTCACTCTCTAATGTCATGGACTGTTTGCAGAGTTTGTCATCACTATTTGTTGTGCTATCTGACCTTGGATGCTCCAGAATGTAAGCTTATGCAGTTAATCACTTTGAAAGGCCAGTAAAAGACACCCAATAAAAGTTCATGGCTCAAAAGTCCACTATCAAGGCCGGTCAGACGTACGCTGCATGCAAATTGCCCTAAAATGAGCGTATTTTTTTTCTGCCCTACTGATGAGTTTATCAATAATAAAAGACACATCAGAGGAACCGCTGTTGATTCTCGTGTGATGATAATCAGCTCATCTATGGAATATGACCCTTTTGTGTGTTGTCTGCCATCCAGGGAATATAATCAAAAAATAATGATCATTATGGGACTGGTTAGATTTCAAAGGCTCTGTTCTTAGAAGTGTCAAGAATTAACTTGTATTTCTTGTATTTGACAAAGAGGGGCAGACGTAATGATTATGTCTTTATGTATATTATGTATGTATATATGTGTGTGTATGCGCGTGTGTGTGTGTCATGATTTTCTAGCAATTTTTCTTTAAATCATACAAAGTTCTGGACTCTTGGAGAAGTTATCAAGTTAATTTTTATTGTAGAGGTCAAACTAATCATAGCTTTGTGTAACAATTGATGAATTGTAAATATAACACTTCCAATATCTTCATACACCTTTAATATGATTTTTCCCCACATCTGTGGTTGCTTCATAATCAGAAATCAAAAAAATCTGAAATCCTTTTCTAAGGTCATATATTTCTGCAGGGACAACAGCTTCTGGACTTGGAGCACAAGTTAACCATCGCCAAGGAGGAATTGGAGAAGACAGCCCTTGATAAGGTGACATACTAAGGATTTGATGTTTACATTGGTCAATACCTATTTAACATTTATGAAGGTCTGAAGCATCTTTGAATATCAATTAAGAAATTAAATGAAAGAAATTACATTTAAATTGCTGAATGCATAAACTATGTGCAGCAAAAAAAGCAGCATTATTTAGAAGCAGTTTCTGAATGGAGCAGTAAATACCCAGATTTTCCTCCTAGTTTTCTCACCCAAGATTGTGTTTTCATACTGTTTAGTTTCAGTCATTTAGAGACATGCTTCACGTTTAATTGGTAATATTTTTTTTTCCATTTGCGCATACGTTTATTGACATACTGTTAGCAGGGTTTAGTTGGATGAGCTGAAATTGCATGAAGAAAAAAAATGCAGATTACAAAAGAAGGTAATTCTTCAGTTCATCTTTTGGAGTACTGCCATCAGGGGCTGTTGTAAAATAATTATACCTATAATTCTGTCTGTTATTATTGATTAAATGTAAATGATTTTTTTCTACTGGACATTTATAAGCCAAGTTTTCCTTTGTATCTTCCCTGACAATGCCTTTTAGGTGTTTGGCAGTCACTTTATAGCATGACCTCTGGCTTTATGGCTCACGTACATTTTTCATGTGGATGGAAGGAGAGATTCAGGTGTCTTCTGTGTGTAATCTTTTGCGGGGACAGGAGTCACAGCTGAAGGCACTGAAGGACACAGTTCACATCTGCTTTTCAGCTGTCCTGCACAACCAGCCCAGCAGCAGCCACAGATTCCCCACCTCCCCCAGCCACCTATTCAGATACTCATCGCTCATCAACAGCTCCAGACTCACCTTTCAGCAGCCACATGCTAAGGTATTCAATATTTCACACAGTTCCATCTGATTTAATGTTATTCCAAGAGATGGCCTGGGCGTTGTAAGAAACTCAACCTTTTTATAATTGATGAATGAGTAAAGAGATTGCTCTGTTAAGCATACATCTGCTGTAGATGAGATCCACTTGTCCTTGAGCAGGATGTTTCCCTCTCAGATGTCAACATATACTCTGCCAAGCTGTCTTTTACACTGGCTTGTATAAATCTTTATTCACTCTAGAGAAGAAAATTAGAATTTTAACATTATAAGATTACAAGCTGCTATTTTCACTAGTGTTTTATACATTGAAGACTATTTACTGCATCAACTCTGCATCAGTGGAGACCTTTAACACAAAAGCTCAAGAAAACTGGTGAAAATAATATTTTTCCCCATTGTCCAATGTTAGACTGATGACACTTCTCACTATAAAAACTTGTTTTGCCTCTTAATATCATTTATCAACCAGTGTCTAAGTCTAAGTCATTGTCTAACATTCCTCTAAATATTTTACACTGTCCTTTTAAATTATTTTATCCTTAACAGGACTGATGAACTTGATGACTTATTGTTTCTCTTCAAAACCATATTTTTGGAGCACAGAAAAAACAAGAAAACAAAGAACTTGAACATCTCATCATTAAATGAAACCACTTGAGGTGGCTTAAGATTTTGATTTGGAAACCAACCAGGCCCTTGTACTGGTTTGAGAGCAAACTCAGAGCCTACTTGAGTTACATTTGAGACATAACTTATATTGAATATTTTATTTATTATTTAATATTTATTATTTTCCTTCATTGCCATTGCAAAAACAAGAGGGAGGAAAGACCCACCGCATGAACCCAATCACCAATAGCAAAGGAGAGATAAATCTCGGCTATTGCAACAATAGCTGTTGTATCCCAGCAACAACATGCACTCAGTAAAAGCAGCGTTGTCAAGGGCATTGGCGTATCAGCATTTTTTGTCCTTTAATTTCTGTGATCAGTTAGTCACCCACTTCTTCTAGAATAGCCTTTTATAACAAGAGCATTTAAAATTCAAATTTCATGATAATATTGAGTTAACACCAGTAATGGAAAATGCTTAGCCTTGACAATATTGTTGAAAAAATTTCACCACTGATACATATAATGGATGAACATAGACAATTCCCGCATAACTGAACTTTTTATGCATTAGACCTTAGAGATTTATTTACATAGCGTCATCCGAAGGCACTTTACAAGATAAACAGATGAAATTAATTTCCAGTTATACAGAAATACGCAATTAATTACATTCATACCAATCCAACACATTCATATAGACATAAACGATTCACCTTCACATCTGCAGTGTAATACAAGATAATCTAATTCAGCTTACAAGTTAAAAGTTATCTGTGTGAGGAAACCCAGCCAGTGAGAGATTGACTTTACAGCAATCTCTCACACAGAGCAAACATGTGGCAGCAATGAAAAGTCGCTCCTGCTTAACTGTAAGAAAGCCCCAGTCAGAATCAGTCTATGTTTCAGAAGCTATTTGCTGCAACCAACTTTGAGTTTGAGAAGACAGAAAGCAGACACACACAAAGGAACACTAAACATGCAAAGAGAGAACTTCCCTTAGCAAAAATGTCTGAACACACAAAACAATGGGAGGAGCAGCTCTGCTAGTGGCCATGTGTGAAAAGCAATAATCGTTAAACAGGCTTAGTGATGGCTTACTAAATCAGTGAGATGAAACAACAGACCAGAGTATGATTAGCTACAGCAGTGCTTGTTCAAAGAAAATTGAAACAAGTCAACATTAAAAAAGGAAAGCAATTGTTTCTCAACATCATGACAAGGAGAATGTATATATTTTTTTCTCAAACCAAATTTTGAATACATCATTTAAAACAAAGCGCAATAAAATGCTTTTGTAAGGGCTTTGGCTTTACAATGTTGTTTTCTATTTTTTTTTTTTTTTTTTTTTTAAAAGGAGAAAATACATGGTTGGATCAAAGCCTCTTTATGAAAAGAACCACCATGCTTTTTGTTTTGCAATAATTTTCCTGTATCCCCCCTTTATGTCTAAAAACAGGAACCAGACATCGGAATTTGCAAGTGCCTTGTGACAAAGTTTCGTCAAAAGGGAAACATGCATACATTTACATCACAAATCTGATGCAAATACAGCAAAAAAAAAACATTTTCCTCAAAATAGTTTTAGCAAAACAACTTTGCAAAACTTAATACATCAGGGCCCTGGTTTTTATTATTCAGACATTAAGAGCTGCTTGTTAATTAACATGCAAAAAATTTTGCAAATACTTTGTGCATGACAAGTTGCATATTCTGGTCATAGTTATACTAATGGAATCAGCTTTTTGTTTCTCTTTAATATCTTGATTCAAAATGCATGATTTAATTTTATAACAAAAGTTAAAAAACTACATATAATTTTGACGTGCTTTCATATTTTAAACAAGCATGTACAATTGCTCTGTTATAAATAACAATGCTTTTACTATGATTTGTGTAAATAGTATCCCATATTCCAAATCTGAAAAATGGGATACCAGATTTTTGTTATACTTGTGGTTTCATGTGTTGAAATGTTAAAGTACTGATAATAGAAAAGGCTTTCATACTTAAAAAAATACTAAATGTTCAGGGACAACAAATGAGAAAAAAACAAATGGCACATTTATAGCAATTTTAATTACTGTGCAAAGTCCCTGCCAAATATTTCAAATTTCAAAAATATTCATTGCTGTTGTCTGTTAAATCAGAATAAGAGAAAACTGAATTTTCTGTGTGTTTTTGTGTACAAAGATTTCCCACAAGCTTTTACAGCAGGTCAATTTTTCATTTTTTATTGTACACTATTTAGTTAGATGCATCCAGACTAAAATTCATTTCAAATTGAAACGGTGAGCTTCAGAACATAAAGAAATATACCTTTTTGCTACAACATTTAATTCCCTGCACATCAGTGTGTACATAATGCACAAGATGCCATATGAACAGAAAATTGTTAGCTAATTATAATCTCTTCTTCAAGTGGCTATTTGTGAATCTAGTACCTTGAGTATCACTCTCTAGAGAGAAATAGGCCAGAAAATAATTACTACAGAATATAAGAGTTGGGCGAACATGACTTCAGTGGTGTTCAGAATAATAGCATGTCTAACTCAGGCAGCAGTTTGGAAGTTTGTGCTTGCCTTTGTAGAGGGTGATGTAGCTTTTAATATAAAATACAATTACTTTCAAGCATTATGGGAGTTTTGCTATGTTCGTGTGCCATGAAAATTACTCACTGTCAAATAGTCTTTGTTGGGAGTCTCTTTAAGTCAAGGTCACAGTAGATTCAACTGGGGCTTTAGGATTTAATCCTTTTAGAAATAAAGCAAGGTGACTGCCGTGGAGAGTCATAGTAAATATGGGATTTAACTTTCAGTATAGATATTGCTTTTGTTTTCTCTGGAAAACACTGACATTTTACGACCAATATAAGCTGTCAAGGTTTGATCCATGCAGCAACATTGGGCCTTCAAAAATACCCATTCTGGCTGATATAAAAATACAATTCAGAGGGAACACAAATATACATATAGTTGTTATTTAATACAAATTCAGTTCATGGTTCCATTGGATATTTTGGTTCCCCTCAAGCAGCCACGTCAACTTCAATCAAAGATTGTATTACTTGTTATTTTTGAAAAGCGTTCACTTTGAAATCATCAAGCAGGCCATAGGATTGCTGTGTCTTATCTGCCATGATCCTGGTGAGCATTGCTGGCTTTAAGAGGCTTTTCCCCCCTCAGAGCTGCCACAATTCACTGTGTGCTTATTTTCGTGGGTGGTGAAATTTGACATACCACTTAAACGGTCCCTTCTAAGTTTTCTTTATCTTTAATCATCCAGATCTCACCATGACTACCATGGTGGCATTGCTGCCTCTGTTGTGGCATGTTGGATCACAGTAACCTCTTATTGAGGAGCCATGTACATGTAGATTCTGGTAGCAAAATGTAAGGTTTCATTAAACAGTGGAAAAGTTCATATTTCTCCATTTTCCTCCTTTCCATGCTTAAACCGGATAAAAATAAACATCTTAAAACAGCAGAGATAAGTAGAAAAACTCAAGAAAGCAATGGCTTGATTGTTATGCTAACAGAGTTATTACTTTCCTCTTCATTAGCATACAAATAGCAGAATTTCAGTTGTGAACATTTGCTACTTTGACAGGCTGTCTGATAAATCCTACTTAGCCCCCACTGTAAAAGTTGCTGTTCTGCTCCATCTGTCCACTCTGCCTGTGCATGCGGAGGTGGGTCAGGCCTCGTTTAAATCACTGCCAAATTTAACTCACATTAGGCATTGAAAAATAACAAACAACACTTACTAAGCTTAGAAGAGCCAAGTGACATACAGCTGAGTCAAAAATGTTGAGAACTTGACTTTGTGATTATTATCACATGATCATTTTTCTTATTACAAGCTAAGAACTCCACAAAGTTACTCTAAGATGGTGAGTTTAAGCATTTTTAATATTTCATAAATAATATAATTCAAATAATCTAACAGCCAAAAGAGCATATATTTAGAACAAAAGAGGGCAAGAGCATAAAATAGTATCTAATCATAAAATCAACAAGGAAACTGAAGAATAGGGAAACAAATTTCAGAGAAAAATATATTCATCTTGCTGATTATATGCATCAGATTCTGCTGAAATAATTTGCACATCCCTCCTGTCCAGTAATCTTGACTTGGATATTCCTAGTATGACCATTACAGTTCAGTGACAAACTCCTGAGGAACTTAAGAGTCATAACGACAAAGAATCAGCCTTGATGTCCAGCCTTCTGTTTCTGAAGTGATCTCTAAGGCATACAGAACTGCTTTTAGACTGTGGATCACAAATCACATTGTAAAGGAGGTTTGTTGTTGCTTACATTCCACAACAACTCTGAACTGTCTTCGCCTGTCTGGTGTTAAAACCCCAATGAGCAGATCTCAAAAGAAACAGCAGAGTAAATAAATTTAGCCCAGACTGTCTAAAGTGCCAAGCAGTACTTTATTGAAATACTGTACCTTCTAGGTATAAATAGGTATAAATCAACCCTGGAATGGGAAAGAATGTTACTTGGTTACAATTTAAGCCCAATAGCCTCCTCATACAAAAACCTTTTCAAAAAGCTGAGTACAATTTGTGGCAGTGATAAGTGCACAGCCTTTCATACAGTGGAGACTAAACTCCTTTGCACTTTATGATCCCACAATGCATCACACAAGGGCTTCCTCAATCAACACTCATTTCATTTGTTAAAACCCAACATACATTGAATTTTATATCAAATTAACCATCTGGATGATTATAGTGAATTATTGTATAGAGAACTCATTTTGTCCAACACTTTGCAAATACTGTGAAACATTTGGTGCTTTTCAACACAAGTCCTTCTATGTGTCAGTCACATATAGTAATATAAAAGTGAAGTGATTGTAAAATCACTGATAGTTCCATATATGTATTGTTATATTGGGTCTGTGGATGGATGGGGAACCCACATATTTATCAAACCGGTGACTCCCTAATCCTGAGGACTTCCAAGGTATTTCCAGGCCAGAAGAAAGTAAAATTATTTTACAATTAGGCCTGTCACGATAACAAATTATGCTGAACGATTAATTGTCTAAAAGATTATTGCGATAACGATAATATTGTTTCAAAACCTATTGACACTGATGTAATGGAAAAGACTAATAATGTATGCAATTTCCTGGCATGGATAGATATACTTTATTTTCAAAAGAACATATAATTAAATCAGTTTTTTGTTAATGGATTCTCAGTCTCCATTAACAAAAAGCGTACTTGAATAAAAACTAAACAACATAAAGCCAAAGTGGAAATAAATACTACATTCAACCAAAAGAGTGCAGGTTATAAAGTCTGTATACTATATTGCCCTTCAATAATCATTAGATTTAAATAGAGAAGATGGGCACATCCGACTATCTAACACAATGGTTAATACTACAGCCCCTATTTTTGTTTTCCCCTTATGACAATCTTAGATCGTTGACCGCTTTATGTTTTCGCATCCACCTAATGTGTAGTTGCGCCACAGATTTTCATTCAGTCAGGACTTTACGCTGACTCTAGCCACATACATCACAGGTAGAGTAAAGCATTGATTAATGCCTGATTTTAAAATTAGTTAACTGAACTTATAGCCATTATTTTGTGCCTCATGTAGCTGGACACCACACGGCACGACGAACCCGATCGAACCATTATACCTAGGATTTCTGTCGGCTAATGTCTGGTTTCTGGTTTTGAAAATGGGCCGACAACTAGTGTGCGCTGGACATTAGACTAAGGAAATGAAGAAGGGAGGGTCAGTGGAGAGGACCGGAGCTGAGCCTTTTTTCATTCAGTGTCATCAACAGAAAGAAAAAAGGTAGGAAGAGACGATAAAGTTGATAATTAAAATGAGGTCGATAGGTTTAATTTATCGTGTGATTAATTGATTATCGTTTATCGCGACAGGTCTAATTGCAATACTTAAAATAAATCAAGGACAAAATAGATGTTCCACTTTTGGGAGCATTGTCTAACTAAAATCAAATTTTGCATTAACATCATTACATGAAGGAATGTTTGTTTTGCACCATCAATCTTTTCAGTTTGAGCTCCAATCATATAGTCCGAATAAACATAACCCTTTAGCTTGGCTTAATTCCATAGATAAGACTGACCAATGTTTTCTCTCACACACATACGGACACACATGAAGACTGCGAACTGGTGAAAGATTCATTAGTGCGAGGATGCAGAGATCAGCAACATTCAAATGGAAGTTGCTTCATATTTAACAGTCTTGGGGGGAGAGCCAAGGCTTGTGGTCCAATAGTATGCAATTTTCATCAAAGTGATGGGAGATGATTCATTAGACGCTGAGAGCTCTGTGCCAGAGAAGATAACTCAAACATTCCACTGCTTTGCTCTCCTCTGTGCACTGGTGTGATTATTACTTTGATTAAAATAAAGCATATCTATAAAGCATATATATCTATATATCGATATATATAGATATATAGAAATCTATATATCTATATATCTATCTATATAGACATATATAGATAGATATATAGATATATATATAATTTAAAAAATTAGATATATAATTTAAAAGGTTTAAAAAAAATTAATGGTACTCAGGAATCTTTCTCATGAACAATTATCAAGTGAAATTGTCTACAATTTTCAAACATCCATAATTTGTCATTTAAAGATGGAATAAGGATCTAGGGCTCAACATAATTCACCTGCAGATCCTCTGAAGATCCAAAATATAACTTTCTTAAATATTCAGTTGGCATTGAATAATAAGATCAGCTTTAATGTGAGTAAGCCCATATTAACACATAAGTACTTCACATCCTTCAGAGTTGGAAATGCAGAGCTCTGACACCAATGATTTTTTTGATAAGTTCCTCTCAACATCAGGAACAAAAAAAATCCAGAAGGACATTTAAATGCTGAAAATAAGTGCCAGCTTTGTTGTGTATAAAGGCTCTAACAGTGGAAACTGTTTTACTTCCCAGTTTGACATTTTCATTACTTTCTGCTTTAGTTTGTGAATGAAGAGTGACTTTTCACTGTGTGAAGTTTGATCCTGGGACCTGCACACACACTTCTGGACCCATTGTATAGAGTGAATATAACTGCAAGCTTTGCCATTTTTAAAAGCATCAGTCAGCGTTTCCAAAGGATGTAGACTGACCCATCATGTTATAAATTATATCACATTATTCACCTTTTTAGATTTTACAGTGGAATTCAATTTACTTTGAAACTGCTGAATAATAAATGTTCTCACCTTAAACATCAGCTTTTTTTTTTACTGGAAGACAATTTCCAAGAAAATGACATGTAAAAGGGTTCCCTTTTTCCCTTGCATTTCAAAAAACTGTGGCTGATTGAGACAGATCCTGTCAGAAGTTTTAAAATGATGCATGAAATGGCTAAAAAGTGGTAACTTCCTCAAGTACAGTCATTTCCACTGAACCTGCTAAAAGGATGTTACTTCAGCTGACAAAGTCGGAATGAGGTTTGGCAGTGACAAGCAAAGACTGCCTCCCTTCATTTTGCAGCTATCTTACTTTAAGCTCTCAAGAGACCAAACCTGACCTACTTTAACTGTATGCTTGTTTGGAAAACAAATACTGAATACCAAAATTACTTTTTTTAGCACAAATTTTTGTCCTCATCACACAACTTGTAGTATTAGGTAAAAAAACAAAGAAAAAATCAATAATCACATTTTTTAAGTCCCCTTTTGAAAATGGATTTCTCTCTTTAGGTAGGGGGTCTGACTTTAAGTATCTTGGTGTCTTGTTCATGAATGATGGTAGTGTGGAGAATGAGATGAGTCGACTGACTATGGACTCATCTGCAGGAATGTAGGCACTGCTGTGGTTTGTCTTAGGACTGGCCCAAAAGGTTTAAGTTCTCAATTTATCAGTCTGGCTACAAGTCTGACCCTCATAACCTCACAAATAGTCTTGATATTGAGTAAGATTGTAAGAAAAAGTGCTTCCTCCATAGGAGCCATACAGGCACTCATTCTCTGCATCAAGATCGGTCAGTTAAGGTTGTTCAGGTATCTAGTCACGATGCATTCTGTAAGTCTCAGTTTGGAGGTTTACAGCCCATATGCAGTGGGGAAGCCTGACACAGGGGCCTGTTCTAGCCCAGAGTGTGTCCTTGTGTGAGAGGGATGTGTGCTTTTTTTTTTACCCGCTGCACCTATTTTATAATGTAAAGCACTTTGAACTGCCTCGTTGCTTAAATGTGCTTGACTTGACTTAACCTTTTCCTGATGCTCCCTCTAGCTTCATTTCACCTGGAAAAGTCCGTTTGTGGTGAACATGTACTCAATAACACGTACACGTTTTATTTGTGTATGACTGAATGCTGCTCCTACAAATAGCAACATTTTCAACATTCTCATATGTAATTCGTATTAAATTCAGTAAGGGTCACCAAACCCCAGTTGTGATTGCATATCTATAGTCTCGCTGTTAATCTTTGGTTGGCTTGTCTCGCTTTGGGACATCTATATGTCATTTAGCTCAACCCACGTGCAAGACAAGCGTCTTGTACTTGTAGCCTGTTGAAGCAGCAGAGCACAACAGCCAGGTCAGGAAGCTGTTTTGCTTTTTCGCCTGGCTGCTGTGAAGGCTCAGAGTTTGAAACATTTTCCTGGGAGCCCCCCATTCTTGCAGCAACAAAAAAATCTCATTATCGAATGCTGTTGTACGGCGTTTCTGGAATGTTGACCAAACAGAAAATAGAAAAAAAAATATGATACAACCTGAATTGAAAAGTGTACCCTGAAACTAAAGCAAACTGAGCTGTGGATTTTGTGAAATATTGCACCTCTATTCCCTCTCCACTGTATTGTGAAATTTTGAGGTTAGATTTCCACTTCAAGTCAACCTGCAATGGCAAAATTTAGCTTTAAATAGTATACATATTGTAAGTACTCTACAAGTCAAAATCCTTTTCATCAGAACTATTTAATGTCTATGTACTTTTCTAAACCCAAAAAAAAGAGGTGTTTACTTTTCTCTTCAGGATATCTCCAAGATTCAGAGAATTGTTTCCTCCAGTAAATCACCCATGAACATCAGTGAAATAAGACGAGAGAGTGTTGGAGTTAAAGAGTGCCAGATGGAAAAGGTGAGCTTTTGGAGTAATTATTAGTAATGGCCTATGTGACCACAGGGTATAATTGAATTCATGAGCTCCATCTTTCCATGAAATTCATGCTCCTTCATCAGAAATCAGATCAACCAATTTACTTCAAGTGCCTTCATTAGGGTTAGTAAATTGGCCAAATTGGCTAACTTACAAGATCTTTAACAAGTTTCACCTTAGTGATAAAATTCTTTCAAATTGTTATCTGATTCTTTTTTAATAAAGATTAATTAGATTTTTTTTGCATATGGTTGAAAAGTAATACAACCTTCTTAGTGTTGTATTTTTTCACTAATTAGATTTATTTTGTTTGTGGATTATTTAGGGATGACGTTGTGGATGTACTTTGAGTTTGAATGTATTTATTCAGGACCAAAAACAAGGATATTAATCTCATCAGGAAAGAGTTGCACTGCACTAGATTTAGTTACTGGCTGATTTCCATCTGTTGTTCTTAAAGTAGACAAAAAAAGAGCATATAAACACAATATTTATTTGTGTTATACATGTGTTATACAATACATGAAATAATGTAAAAGACAAAAGCTCTAACATCATAATCATAGCTGACATTATCAGAACTGTAAATGTAGTCCTGAAGTGAGCCATGCGCTCAATCTTTTTTCTAATGAGCAGTTTATTTTGCCTTTGGGAAAAGGATGTTCATTGTTTTACAGTGTGTCATGAGAAAAATCCATCTTTTATATGCATATTATCTGATTATGGGTCCTGCTGCACCAGCTTATGTTGTCTTCCTCTTGAGCAGTGCCTGTCACTGTGGAGAAAATAAGACCGTTGCATGTTTAAGTGACATGTTTTAAGTCTACTCCCACACAGCCTCTCTTAATAAAAATAAATAAATAAAAATCACACAACCATTGTTTTATTTGGAATAACCCTGTTTGGGGATAATTGTGTTTGCACTCTGGTCAGTATGTTCCTTGATAATCCAGAGAAATCTTTTTATAGCCAGCATCAAAACATTACAAGCGCTCTTCTTTTGTCAATAGTCCTTGCATTTGTTCTGTAACTTGACAGGAGTCCCCTTCTGTATAATTGAATTCACTGGGCACAATTAAAATGGCAGGCATCTATCTGTGTGACATCTTACAGCTGAAAATGACTGTCATTTTCAGCTGACATTTTCAGCAGACTTTTGCCAGTCTTACCCAGCAAAAATGGGCTGGGTAAGACCGTGTCAAGGTCCAGGTCTTCAAAAGAATACTAGAAAATGTGCTTTATTGAAATGAAAAGAAATCTAGAACAGAGTTCCTACATCTGCTTGCCCTGCCAGATTAGGTAATTAGAGTGAAAAGGTTTCCCACAGTGGAGAAGGGGAAACCTCACAGACCGATGGCCATTGATGCATTATTTGACCAGTCAGGCTTTTGTGTTAGATTGGCCTGGGAGAAGCCATTGCTCAGTAAAAGACACATGAGAGTCCACTGGGAATTTGACAATAGCCAGCTGAACACCTCTCAGACTGTGAGGCAAAATTCTCTCTTCTGATGAAACAAAGATTGAACTATTTGTCCACAATTCCCTACACTGTGTGTAGAGGAAAGAAAGCTGCAGATATTAGCTATTTAATACTATCCCTACAGTCAAACACAAGTGCTGTTGTGCTGTTGGTTTTTATTTTCCTTTTATAACAGAGCTTGGAAAATAATAATAATACAGTGTATTATTAAATATAGCCCTGTTAAACAAGAAAGATTATTTTAGATTATGTCCTTTATGTCCTTCACTTCTTATTTGTTTTGTTTCAATTTGGGAAGACAATATACATTTGTCCATTTGTATTTTGTAATTAGCAAAAACTTTATTTTTAAACTGAAGACATTGACTGCTTTAAAATCAATTATTTGTAGATTTAATTTTAGATTTCCAACAGATTAACTACTTGCTTAAATCAAAGTTCTATCTGGTGAAAGAAAAATCAATCAATGATTATGATTGATAAAACGTTTTGCTCACTGATATGGCTGTGCTCACTTCATTAGTTTTTAATCTAAACAGAAAGATGATACAATCTATCTGCAATGCACTTATATGCTCTTGCTCTTCTGCAATAGACTGCAGGTGAATGCTTCCAGAACCAGACGGATGGATCAGCCCCAGAAAGCAAAAGCCTACCAGACATTCAGGTATGCTATACAATACTTCATCTGCCATTACTTTTATAGAAAACTTGGCTAATTATTAATTACAGAGACTATTTTATGCTTTGGGTTAATTTACTGCATCATCGAGTAGCATTTTTAATAATTGCTATTTAAAGAGGAGAGATGGTAATTTGTGGCTATTATATTGTATATCCTCCATATTTAGGCTGTTGGCTATTTACATCATAACCTTTATAGGACATGAGGATGATATTATCATAAACATGGTAAAGAGAAGGACCCAAATGTAGAGACAAGACATCAGACAAGTTGTTCCAAAATTAAACTGTTTAGACAAGAGAAACAAATGAAACACTAAAAGTCCTGGGAGAACCTGAACAAGAAAACATGAACCAGGGAACATGCTGGACGTAACCGTAGGAGCTGATGAGGTGAGAGATGTTGAAGCTGGAGAGTTGATTGCTGACAAGGAGCAGGTGGTTGATTAGAAACTAGGTGTAGCTGTGAGGGAAGGCAAGTAGCTGAAGTGAGATGAGATGAAATGGGAGAAATGGCTGACAGGACACAGAAGGAAAGTAGGAGTAGAAGTTAAATACCAAAATAAAGCAAAACACAAAAATATAATTCCAAAGATCAAAAACTGCAATTAAACTCAATTCGAAAGACTTCTTTAAGAAAGACAACCTAAATGTATCTAGCAGGATGACTACATAATTGATGACAACAGCTAATCAAAAGATACGGAAATAAAAGAAGAAACACCACCTACATCATATTGCTAAGAAAAGGCTGCCAATCCAACGCTCAATGTGCCAGTGACATCTATGCAGCGTGATTTTCAATGGTCTGCCAAATTCTATGCATAGTTGTCTCTGTCAATCTAGTATTGAACTGAGTCACACCTGTTTGGCAGATGGCAAAACAATGCATCTCATTTTAAATGCAGTGCAATACGTCGTAACTGAGCAACTGTCTCCCATTCCAAGTGGCAGAAGTCCATATTTAGAACACGCATGCCTGGAATTCAAGAACATTTTGACATGGTTCCAATGGACACATTTGACTTTGTTGGTTTGATTTATGCTAGAAAACATGTTTTTTTTGTTTGTTTATTTTTTTGTCTTCATGTCATGGTAACCTGGGTAGTCAGTGTGGAGAAAGATGTTATTTTATATGCAGAAACATGAGGGAGTCAGTCTACATGAAGTGATTCTGTTAGTTTTTTTTAATCATTGTTTTAGTCAAAAACAACATTCCAGAGAAATATCTATTCATTAAAAGTCTAATTTTGCCAAATATAAATGCCTACGTCTCTTTGCAAAAGTGATATGTAACATGTTCCCCTGCTTTCCAAACCTTTCCAGTGCTTCCTTTATTGCATGGGAAATTTTTCAAATTGGCTTACCACAGCAAACCTACAATCAACTCTTTCCCCACATCCCTCATTCACAGCCCTTTTGCCATTCAGGGTGTAGTAAACAATGTGATTAGTCGTAATTTGCATTCCGGTCCCTGCGGATCAATCTGCATCAAGGCGCTCTTCGTTTCAGTCAGTCTACCTTCATTATGTGTCCTCATGTTCGATTTATGAGACTGAAAACTTGAGAGGCTCCTAGCTTGATGTGAAGATGTTCTTTGAAAGGTGGACAAAGAAAAATGGCATAGCATGACTCGGGAGTGAATTTTAGTCTTAAGATCCACATAAACTACTTGCCATTCATACTAATAAAGAATTCAGATACATATTTCAGTTTGAGAAGAGTTTTATTCTGCATGAATTGCCTGTAAGGATACACATGTTATTGGCTTGAACACTAAAATGCCTTCAGTCTTTTGCACTCAAATTTATTACTCATTTAATGGGTTGGAATTTGAGAGTCTAACATTTTCCTAGCATTTGTCAGCAGTCCCTTATCTCAGAAATATTATGTCACTTTCCCAAAATGATGGCCTAAATCTAAAAAAAATAATCACCACCTTAGTTTTGCAAGATTATTTAGGCAAAAAAACACACACACTTTTGGCGTCACCTTATTTTGTGACGATAACTTTGGAAGTAACTTTGCGCTTTTTACTCCCAAATTGATTAAAATCTTTGGTAACTAAAATGTATTTTGTTGTGATTTTAGACTTTAGAAGACTATAAAGAAGAAGGGCCTGCTTGTGAAGTGAAAAGAGAAAACATACAAAGTTTCATTTTCTTTATTCATCAACACAAGTCTGTAAATTGAGGCATGTATCTGAGTTAAGCCCCCTTCACTCTGCCTCCAGCTATTTCCTCTAAGATTCAGTAAAATTAACTGCATTCAGAAGAACTCCAAGTTATTTCTGTCCAGATTTAGTTACTCAGAAGTAACTAAATCACAACTCAGGACTTGCAAAGGACCTTTGTAATAAATGGAGGATTACCTTCCAGCAGGGCGACAACCCTAAACTTATACAGGCAGAGCGGGAGTGTCAAAAATGCAAGTTTGTAGTTGTGCAAAGCTGATAAAGAAAAATGTTATGGGGCAAAAAATAAATGCATAATTCACATTCCAGATTCTTGTTAACTTTCACATCGCAGTTATGTGTTGCTTTGTGTTGCATACAAATGTAATGAACCTGTAATCATTAAAGGGTTATGAATACTTTTGTACGAGCCACACTCTATGTGGATATGCAGTGTATTTCTTTTATGAATAAATGAAAAGAGCTACTTATACCCAGGTGCTTGGGGGAGTTTTACTGCTGATAAATGAGACATATAGAGAAAAAGGAAATGCCAAAGCACACAGCGCTGTTTGTTGTCAGGAATCCTCATAACTAAGTGAAATGCCCAATTTTCCAATACAATTAGGTGATAATTAAATGCACTTTTTTGCTTGTTTTTCTGTTTAGTTTGTATCATTTGGTAGGATCTATACTACTCATTTTTATTTGCCATTTTTCTGGCATTTTGTTTCAAGATGAACATTTAATCTATAGTCTACTGCCAAGCAGAGCCGTGTGTAACTCTGTTTCTTAGCAGTCAGCAAGCCTCAAGGCATTCTCTGAAGTGACACTGGTGAGCACTAAACAGATGCTTGGAGAATTTTCTTTTTCAGAGTCTATGTGTCATCTCTGTCATTGCCAAAGATGACTTAAATTATTAAAATGGAAAAGAAGGCTGCTCTGGATCCTGAACTCGACTTACAAAAAAATATAAAGATTCAGTTTTAATGCGTTGTGAACTATAGACACAAATTGGAGAAACGCGTGTTTTCAAAGTGACTACTTTTATTTGTAATGTTTAGATGTGACATCCGTTAAGAACTTTGAGTTCGGTTCACTAATGCACAGCATGAGTAGTGACCTCTTTTTTCAGTCAACCAAATTAAGTCCATGCATAACTGCAAGCTTTGGATTAAAACCCTGCAACAGAATTTGTGCAAGTTTTATGATTTTTCATAGCACACCAGGGAAACAACTGTAACATGAAGACCCAACACAATTGCACATCATCAGCTTGGAAGTTTGCCTCCATCCTACACTAAGAGGATGTGATGGTTAAATTGGGTGCACAGCAACCAGACACACAAGCAGCAAACAATAATAAAAAATAAATAATAAAAAAAACGGAGCAGCCAGAGTTTCCACATCAATAATTTATGGGTGAAACACTTCTCACCATCCATAGTAAAGTACACAGCATTGCACAAACTGTTATTTATCTAAGGAAGCCATTCACCAAAAGGAGACGATACCACTGGCCTCGATGTGGAGCTGCGAGAGAAAGATCAGCGCATATATGCTGCTTATCAATGCAAGCTCTAAAATGCATACTTGCCTGAATTAATATTTAAAAACTGCTTCACATTTCAGAAATATTTAAATTGCCATTGTACTGCTGAACACGGCGAAATTAGAGAAGCAAAGAGAAAGAAATGGTCCAAATCTAACCTGCTATAATTTACATTAAGTAAAGCAGTGTAAGGTTCAGTAAATAGTTTTATAATGCAAGACTTATAAATGACATAGATTCAGTGCACACAGTGATATATTTAGTGCTGATGGTTATGGCTTACAGCTAATGAAAATTCAAAACTGTGTTTCTCAGAAAATTTTAATATTACATGAGACCAATATATTTTTTTACACAGATATTTTAACCTACTAAAATGTATATAAATGCACTGTACAATACAGACATTCAATACTTGGACAGGGTCCGATTTGCATGAATTTCTGTAGTGCATCAGCCTCTGGGATTCCTGAAGTGTCGAAGAAGTCCAGGTTGCTTTAATAGCTCACTTACATTTTCAGGTTTGGTGCCTTTCATCTTCCTCCTTGCAATACCCCGTAGATTATTTTTGGGGTTAAGGTCAGTTTGCTGGGGAATTTAGTACAGTGAACCTTGGCTATTAAATCACATATGAAGGTATGAAGTATTTTCTGTCTTAGTTGCTCCCCAAATTATCATTTCCTATAGAAACCTTATACTTGATACCAAGCAGATTGGGTCCTGTGCCTCTCCACTCTTCCTCTGGATCTCTTCATTTACAAATTGAATGCAAAATTTAATCTGAGAAAAGAACTTTATATAGCACGAGGAACATAGCCCATGTCCTGGTGAATCTGTGTATGATATCTTTAAAATCTCCCTGCAATTCATGAATGGGCTTTGGCTCACAAGATAAATTATTGTTTTGCTTATGCACCTTGTTCTATAACACTTTTCCATCAACTGAATTTTAAATTATTGTGTTTGGATACAGCTCTCAAGAACCAGTGACCTTTTAAAACTTAGGTCCCTGGTGGAAAGAGTCAAGACTGCTGGGCAGATCACATCAGCAGTCTGTCTGATAACTGACTTGAGCCACAGTCTCCAAAATTAACAGCAATTAACACTTGAAATATACAAAACTTTGATCAATGAGACTGCATAATTTACTAAGTACATTCAGTTCAGTCTTTATGGTACTAGAAAAATAAAATTTCTTTGCTACTCTTAATTTTCAAGATACAATTATAAGAAACCTGCTAAAATGCTATGAGCTCATGTGTCCTCATAGATTTGGGGCACTCATCAATAGCGTTTTGATTCTATCAAATGAAAATGCAATTTTAGTATTAACTAAAAAAATTCTGTTTTTGATATGCCAGAACTCATAATTACTTCGCTATATTTTTCACCCATAGATTTCGACATATTTTCACTGATGGATTGATGACGCATAATTGTCCATTCTGTACTGAAATCTACAGAGTAAACATAGGAAGGTTAACTTTATCTTTGTAGTTTATCATATCACGTTTGCCTGGTGTAATTTTAGACAGTGTCACAATGTGTCACTATTGGCTGCAATTAAACAAAGAAAGGGAAAGAAAGGAAAAAGGTGAGGCGAATCTGGATCATTTCCCATATGAAAGAAAGAAGAGTGCAGTGCAAGAGATGGAGCGGAAAACAACTACTGAAGGACTTAATCTGTGCCCTCTACATTTATTGCACCAGCAAAACTTATAAAGACTCTTTGAGATGCTAACAGGAGTCAGTACTGTACATGGTACCGACACCACCGATCCGACTGGACCAAAGTAACCCTAAACAGCTGTTTCAAAGAGCTTCAAGTCAAATCAAAAAGGCTTAATAATGTTACTCATCACTAATTTGGCTGGAGGGAGGCAGTTGGACCACTACACATCATTTACCCAGAATGCATTGCAGTGTGAATAACATGGTGACGTTCCTGTGACAATATTTCCTTAAAATGTATAACAACTAAATAACCTTCAGTATTATTATTGTATTGTTTTTACATCTAAATAAATATTTCCCAAATAAAGTCTATCGTTACAACTAACCGTGGAACCTTTTAAGAAAATATTAAATAAAAATTCACTTTTAGATTTTCTCTTCTAATTTACCTAATTATATACAGGTATGTGTTCAAAAGGTGCATGCTAACTTTTCTTATGTATTCTTTAAGTTAGGGTTTGAGGATGAATGGAAATCAAGCTAATTTTGTTGTTCTTACAAGATGAAGTTGGCAAAAGATTTGTAGCCTCCAGTTTGGCAGCTGGTTTAGAGACTGTTCTCAGATTGTGAGCATTCCAAGCTTGCAAATCAGATCCAAATATGAGTGTTATGCCTTCCACTAGAAAAATTGTGAACTCATTTTAGGACAGCTTTTAGGAACCCATAACTCTTTATTAGCTGTACAAAAGATCAGACCCATCTACGTCTGTGGCAATTATTCATCCTTACTTGTGAAATGATAAGACTGTATGATTAGTTTTTATGTCATCTAGGTTTTGTTTAACTTTATGTAGATATAATTACCTAATACCCCACTATCTAAAACTCTTTAAAAGAGATAAGATTGTGGACAAATTATTTTTTTCATTTATGTAATTAAAGAGACAATCAGAAAAATTCAGTTTTATAACAAGACCTGCATTTTTGTAATGTCATTTTGGTTTTCCTATTCTGTATATTGTTAAGGTTCGTTCTTTTCAGATGTTGAGGGTCTGATTTTGCTGCAGTTTTCTCCAGAATGTTTTGTTGAATTCTGACAGCAAAAAAAAGACGATGTAATGTCCTTGTCCTATAAACATCAGGGCAGGATGTTTGTAATTGGTATGACTAGGTCTTAACAAGAGCATTTCAGGATTATTCTAAGAATTCTGTTTACAGAAGAACATGCCTTTATTTTACAGGTCTGCTTTAACTTCCCTTCCACCTCACATCTTGGTAGCGTGGAATTTCTAAATGATTTATCTCTGCAGCCTGATATTTTTATTCCCCCTCATTCACAGTGTTCCAAGCCTTATTTAGAGGAGTCTGACTCTAGCTCCATCTCATGTAATCAACACTATATTCACCTCTGTTCTGGAGAACTGAATCGTTTCTGTCTTTTCTAATGTAAACCTTTTTTTTTTAACTCAACAGCAAAAGGACCAGGTGCAGAGTGAACAACTTGACACAAAGCTGTCACACGACAATAAGGATGCAGACGGCGAGAGCAGCAAAAAGACAAAGCTCCACGAATACAACTGAGCAGACGGCATGTCATCGCAGAGCAGCCTGAATCGCCTGGAGGATCTTTCTAAGAGCACACACTTGCGCACTGTTACAAGGAAAAACGTGCGCCCACACATTTTGACTTACACGCTTACTTTTTAAAACACACACACACACACACACACACACACACACACACACACACACACACGCATAAACATAACCAAACACACAAACAGCGAGACATATGCATATGAGCATTGTTAGAGAAAGCTGAGACACTGGAACTGTCAACAAATTTCAAACTGTCATCTGACAACCGTCATAGTAAAATGGCATGCGTTTAGATATTCTTTTCAAAGGTAGCAGTGGCACTGGTAACTTGTTTCATGATTGTTCATTTGTTGTTTAATTCTCTGGGTTTTATTATAAGTGAGGACACTGCTTTCTAAATGTGTGATCTTTCTAGAAATACCCTTTGCACTGGTGAGGTCTGACACTGTTTCCTGTGATAAGTATATCAATTGACGAAAAAATACGCCTATTATTACTATTACTACTACTACTACTACTACCCAACTTAGAATATTGTTTGTCACTCATTGTAGCAAGGTTAATTTACTCCACATTTTGAAATATAAAGGCTCAAGTTGGCTGGCCAACTGTTCAACGTTTAATATTCAGCACTCTTTCTGCCTTTAACACTCCTGAGGCAAAGAGCCAAAGACTCACAATGGGTCGTCTCCCTGAGAATGTGCCATGCACTGAGTAGTAACTCCTAGCTACATGTATCTGTGTTATCTGACCTTCCTGTGTCCTTTAAATAAACTGTAATTTTCAGTAAATGTGTGAAGAATAAACGGTGATTTGTGGGAAAGAAACGAGTGAGCCTGTTTGTGATCCAAGAAATGAATCCTGGCTCAGGTTTTGCACACTCTGCATACTAACAGCATGTCATACTTTCTTGCATGCAGCTAAAGCGCTTGCATAGAAGGTATCACTGCTTCTCCTGAAAGATAATGGTCTAACTGTGCAGCATTCAGAGATATTTTCAGAAATGCAGAGTAATAATCCTAACAAAGACAAGGAAATATGATTTTTTTTTTCCCAAAACATTTTAGAATGAATTGTTCCAGGACACATTTAAGGTAATATAATTTATATGACACTAATGTCATATAACATGCCAATGTCCTGTCTGTATAAAAATGTGGTTTATTTGTTTTGTAGAGTGCCGTTAAATTACATTTGCTGTAAATCAGGGCTTTGAAAATTTAATATTTTCAGTTGAAATGAACTGAAGTTTACTAAGAACATTTTTAGGGTTTTTTTTCTCTATGCTGTTAGTTTTTCAAATAATTTATGCTGTCATTGGTGACATTTGGAAGAGATACAAACCTAAATTGTTAAATATACTAAACCACATTTAATATCAGGGATCAGGTTGTTTTCTAAATATTCATACCATACTGGACTGAAAAGTTTGCTGTCGGCTCATATGACAGAAAAACACCGCTCTAGTTAATTTCCCTAGCTCCAAATATTTGCTAAATATTGAGAAAAATTGCTTTCCCCCCAAATAACCTGTTGGAATTTGAATAGTGTCTTACGGTTGTCCCAAAGAATAGCAACCCAAAAAGCCGCTTTTTATTGCAGTTCTCTAACAGTGAGATTTGGGGACTTTTGTCTTCTTTTTTTATTACAGCTCTTGCCATCCTGGACAATGCAAGTGGTGGCGAGATAAATTCAGACTTTCATCCAGCTTAGTGGCCTAGAAGAAGCAGACCTACCTATCACATCATATAAAAAGAGAAAGTTCTTAGAAACTAGCAGACAGTTGGAGCTTAATTATGTTTGCAGTTTTTCTTAAAACAATTATTTATTATTGTGGTACTTTTTTCTCTGGCTTTAGAGAGGAACTAAAATTAAAGGTTGATTTTTTTTTTCAAATAATTTTTCAGTGGCACAATAAAACTGCTACAGTAAAAGATGAAGATATATTACATTTTTTAACATGTCTTACCAGGGATTCCAATAAAGATTCCATCCCTATAATATTTACAGATTGTCCCCCTGCTATAGTAGAACCATACTCCACATTAACTGACATAGAACAAAACACACATGAGCACTTAGCAATTTTCTTTATTTATTAATTGTTTTGTTGCTGGTACTTTACATGATTGTTATTTATGACATGTTTTAAACCATAAAGTTTAACTGACATCAAATTTTGAAGCAGAGAAAAACAATTAGCATTAGCTAGTAACCTTAAGAGAAAGATAAGATATAATCAGTAGGTAAATTTTCATGTCTTTCTATGCAGTGCTAAACTGAATGCTGTTGATGGGTACATTTTATAGCCAGAATACTCACCACTGTGGTAAGTTTTCTGGCTATGGTAACTTTCCATAGCCTCACCACATAGCCTGGCTTAGCCATAAAGTAATCTGTGTCTAAGTCACATCAAGAAACAGGGCTGTTTAATTCTAAACAAATTAAGTAAATTGTGAAGTAAACTGAGAACTTGAGCATAAACCAAGCAGTGTGAAATGTGCATATCATTTTTACCAGCATAACTGATGTAGTGGGATGGTCAGATAGCAGGCAGTGGATGAACATGCATCATCAGACGAGGCAGTTCATGCAGGTAAGTGAAGTCTGCTTCAACGTAGAACATCTCATCAGTAAATGAGTAGAGTAGAGCCGCTGCTCCTCCATGTCAAGAGGAGCCAGTTGAGGTGGCTCGGGCATCTGGTCAGGATGCCTCCTGGACGCCTCCCTGGTGAGGTGTTCCGGGCACGTCCCACCGGGAGGAGGCCTCGGGGAAGACCCAGGACACGCTGGAGGGACTATGTCTCTAGGCTGGCCTGGGAACGCCTTGGGGTTCTTGGAAGAGCTGGAAGAAGTGGCTGGGGAGAGGAAAGTCTGGGTCTTTCCTCTCCCTGGAGGGACTATGTCTCTAGGCTGGCCTGGGAACGCCTTGGGGTTCTTGGAAGAGCTGGAAGACGTGGCTGGGGAGAGGAAAGTCTGGGCCTCCCTTCTGAAGCTGCTGCCCCCGCGACCCGACCCCGGATAAACGGCAAAAGATGGTTGGATGGATGGATGGATGGATGGATGGATGGATGGATGGATGGATTTGGAGTAGTAAGAACTGATAAATAACTGGACAATTTAAAGTATTTCACTTGTCAAAACTGAGCAAAGATGATATCTAACAAAACAGTTATGTCTTTAAAAAGCCAAATAATAAATTCCCTAAATCTAACCTTTCAAAGTACAATCTTAAAGATTGCTGTGTTTTGTGTTGTGTCCATTGCAACAGATAAAAATACCCTCTTCTTTTTAAAAATCGTCTTTCTGTGCCTTCAAAGACACTGTTCTAAGCAGCTTTGTTGTCTCAGTATTTTTTCTTGACATTTGTGTTCTGCTCCACATTCCAGAGTGCCCATACTGATAAATATTAGCCGACAGGTGCTGCACTCTATTTTGAGACCTATAATCCATGTTTTTTGTAAGTTTGAGAGCTTTCGCCAGGTTGCCTCTATGTCATGCCGAGAAGAAAACAAAGGGGATCGTCGCCAGGATTTGGAGACCCACAGCGTGTCTTTCAAACTCTGCCACATAAGCTCAGAGCCACCAGCGGCCAAAGCAATGGGAGAGCAGGATCTTGGTCAAGCTTGCTCTGCAGCACGCGGGCTTGGGATATGATCAAAGTGACAGTGTGGTTTTTGTATGCCATCTCCATTTACTGCTTGCTGTTCGCTGCTTGTAATAATGATGTACTTTTCAAGCAAAGTTAGACTTTATTCATAGCCGAGTTGCACAAGAGATCAGTTTTCACAAAGATCAACTTGATGATGGTAAATGTAAAGGCAGCATGATTCACTGTGGCATAAATTAACTCATCTAAACATCTAAAAAAAACTCTGCATGTGGCTCCACAGATTTCCTTTTAGGTCTGTGTAGCTTTTATTCAACAAGAAAATCTGTGTACTCTACAATCTGGCAAGATAATTAAAGGAATTCATACACTGCTTATTTTTCGCATTTTCCCTCTTACAAAGAAGGGAGAGGTCGGTAATTCTCATTGCAGGTACACCTCAACAAAGAAAGTCATATTGTATGATTTTTAAATATTAATTTTCCTTTCAGTGCATGAAATATGCCTTAACACCTACCAATTATCATATATTTTGCCTCTCACAGATCTGGTAGTTTTTAAGAAGCCCTCTTTTTCTCCACTGTATTTTCTGCTCATTTGAATTTTTTTACCTGTATAAAATTCACCTGTTCACACAATCAGTCGGACTCCAACTTCTCCACCAAGACCAAAAGCCTGTCGAAGGACATCAGAGATGAAACTGTAAACCTGCACAAGGCTGAAAAGGTCTGCAGGACAATAGGCAAAATGATGACTCAAGAGGCTTGACAGTCTCCCTTAGATTGGAGCTGGATGGAGGATCTTGCCTTGTGGCGTGTCAGTGACCATGAGAAAGGTGACATTTGGTAATTGACCCAAAGAGAGTTGGAACCACAGTCCTATAGGTTATCATTAGTAAATAGGATTAGAAGAACTGTCTTAGTACAGTGCAACAGCAGATAAGTGTCTATAAAATTAATCTGTAATTTGTTAGCCATAAAAAAATTATATCAAAGAATTTACAAGATAATTTGTTTTATGTATAAGTCTTAGACTTTATGAAGAAGCTGTTATTTTTAAGTATATTCATATCATTTATATTCCCAGTAAGTGCAAGATGTTTAAACCATCTTTGCTGAACCAAATAGTAATGCTGTATGTTGAATGGGAAAGATATTTTGATGCACAAGTGTTCTCACTTGAGTGCACCTTCAGGGTAATGGCATACAGACAGACTCGGTTCCAGGATTGGGTAGTCATGGTTTATATAATTTTGAAGTGCATGCCCCTGAGGAACACTTGTAAAGGTTGTATTCTAGGTTTTTTTTGCTGTAATAATTTTTTTTCCACCCTTTTTCTCACTCTTGAACACCATATGTAGGTAGTGGATTGACATGCATCCTCAGATGAGGCAGTTCATGCAGGTAACTGAAGTCTGTTGCAAGTTTGATTGGTCATGACAAGTAAACTGCTCATTAGTTTTTGAGTATTATTCACTCCGAGCTGGAGATTTTGCAGACAGTAGTCTCAAGATGACTGATGTCAAGCATACAGTGATAGATTTATGTATAAGATTACTGCTAAAATATAATATGGTTTTTACCACCTCTTTATATTCAACCTCCAATCAACAGTGATGCATATTAAACCATTCATCTCTTTTTGTATACTCACTAATCCTATTCAGGGTTGGAAAGTATCCCAGCAGTTATTGGGTGAGAGGAGAGACAATTTTTAAACACAAAAATTTAAGCAATGTAGAAATAGTGTGTGAAAAATGCAGCACTTTTACTGAAGTATGGCCAATTAGGAATTTAAAACTTGAACATCAGTGTTGCCAATATACTGACCATACTGATGATCAGAAGGTATGAAAAGCACTTCAGCAAGTCTGTCACAATGAGGAGTGTGTCAGCATACTGACAGGAAAAGATTTGGCCCAATTTAAAAACAACTTAGAGTCCATGTGAGAAAATGCAAGTAGTAGTATTATAAAATATTATGCATATAGTCATGACAACAGTAAAACTTAATCAAACAATGAAATCCCCCAAAGAGAAGAAAAAAACAACACCAAATTTATCTTGAATCATTCTTCCATCCATCCATATATTTTCTTCACACCCTTGTCTCTTGGTGGGGTTGGGGGGGCTGCTGGTGTCTATCTCCAGCTTGTGTTCCGGGTGGGGGGCAGGGGACACCCTGGACAGGATGTTTCAGGGCAACACAGAGGTACACAGGACAAACAACCATGCACACACATGCAATTTGGAGAGGCCAACTAACCTGACAGTCAGGTTTTTGGGCTGTGGGAGGATGCTGGAGTACCCAGAGAAAGCCCACATATGCACAGGGAGAACATGCAAGCTCCATGCAGAAGGACCAGGGCTGGAAATTGAACCCAGAACCTTCTTGCTGCCAGACAACAGCTCTACCAACTGCGCCACTGTGCAGCCCCCTTTTCAATCTTTAGAATCTTAAATTTTTGTGACAGTAAAATTTGAAAATGACTGAACAAATTTAGTTTTATTCCTAAGAGGTTTTTTTTCTCAGAAAGCCTCAACTGTGACATGATTGCATCTTTTTATTGGTTTCACTTTATCGATTTTTATATTTTTTTATTTTATCTTTCATAGTTTTACTTTCATTATTCTTTTATATTTTTCTTATTAGCACAGCAAGTTTGTCGATTAACATGTTTAACTGTATGGTAAAAGTTTGTGTAAAATTTTGTTGTTAAAATAAACTCTTGTATATTGAGTTCATATTGAGAGAATTGCTATTTCACAACATTGCTGTTCATATAACATCAGTGCTGAATTATGCCTTTATATGTTATTAAATATGTCATATATGTGGATCTATATACATTGATTAATATTACTGAATATATACCTAGTAACAGAAATTATTTATTTGAAATCCAATATGTCAAGCTATTTCTCAGTGCATAAAAAACCCACCTTCATACATTCACACAAATGCTAAAAAATGGAATGCAGTGATCAGCAAAACGGAGCATTGTTTATGTCTCGTGGACAAAAATTGTCTTTTTTTGCACAATCTTTCTATACAAAGTCAAAGACAAGAGTAATGAAGTGGGAAGCAATATAAAAAAGTGTTTCACCAAGAATAATCTGCAAGCTTTTAAACAGCTGAACCAAAAAAGGAGTCTACATAAGATTGAGATTTGACAGCACATATTTGACAGCAGTTAGTTAAACTATGAATAAAACAAAGTGGCGGACATAATCCCATCCTTTCATATTTTTGTGCTGGACACCTGCACTAAATCGACTCTGTCTTGACAGAAGTGAGATATTGCTTGTTTCCTATAGAACATGGTGCACTGCCTGGTTTGCAGCTTCGTGACTCAGACTCCAGCTGGAAGATGAACCCAAACACATTTAGGGCTCTAAAGAATGTCTTGAAGAACAAGACGGATAAAACATGTACGGTTTTGAGATTTTGCTTCTTTTTTTTCAGGATCATTGTCAGTTTGTGAGTCTGTCTGTATCTGAAGCAAAATGGATGCATGACAAGAAAACAGATTATCAGAGGTTTGAATCTGAATCATTAACTTCCCCTAATGAGAATTATGTCAGCCTTTCAAAATTAGCTTTCATATCAAACCAAAACAAAAAACAATGTGACTGCAAGTATTATTATAAAATAATAATAATACTATAAGCATGACTGTTGTCATGCTTACTATACTATAGTATAGTATAGTAAAACTTAATTAAACAACAAAAAGGTGCAAAGAGAAGAAGAAATCAATTTCAGATATTTTTTTACATTTGAAAAAAAGCTGGTATTCTTATTGGCTCCTGGGCCCATGAAATGAACTCCTCTGCAGAGTCATGTCTGTTTTAATGCTATATCAGGACTTTAAAATCCATGCTATGCAATATTGATTTTTTGCTTTGTGCCCATTGTACAGTTTTCTCCTTGTTTTTCTAAGGACTGTGTTGCTGATGCTGTTTGCATGGGCAGAATTGTAAGGCAAAGAGATCTCTGGATTTGAGAAAAGGAGTTATCTTCAAGCCTTCATCTGCAGACGGCACTGGTTTGCATGTCATTGTGAAGTGGCCAGGTGTCAGGAAGCACTACGCTCGTCTTTAACTTTTTTATTTTAATTCAATGTGTAAATTTGAAGATTCTGGGTAAATGCACTGCTGGGATATTTGTTTTGATATTTGTTTTGTTGTCTTCTGTGGCAGTCATACAGTGTTTCAGCTAAAGAGGAGTCCAAACTCAACCCCAGCTTCTTAGGATGAAGTGAGTTCATAAGAGCCAGAGTTTAATTGGTTGAGAGTCTGAATAAAAGTTAAAATATTCAAAATAATAAAATGACTTTTAAATTATGTAGGGATGTTTGTTTGATATTTCATTATTGGAAGTAATTGTTTCTTATGTGAATATCAACTTCTATGTTGTCTTTTCCTGTTCTTGAAAGAATCAGCGGTAACACTTTATTTGATGGGGGTGAATAAGACTGTCATGACACTTTCATAAAAATGACATAACACAGGTTATGTTTATGAATAAGCCTTCATGAATATTTATGAATGTTGTTATAAAGCGTTATTCGGTAAATTCTGACACTTTTAATACAAAGTTGACATTATTCAAAATGTCTTTGTTATGAGAACTTGACATTAACCAATAAATCATTACTGTTTAAACTTTACCTTTAATAATATAAAGTTACCTAATTTTAAAAGTGCAATCAGTGATAATTTTATAACAAATTTATATCATTTCTTGGTTAATGTCAAGTTGTAATAACAAAGACATTTTGAATAATGTCAACTTTGTATTAAAAGTGTCAGAATTTACCAAATAACACTTTATGACAAAAGTCATAAATATTTATGAAGACTTATTCATGTTAATGACAGGTGTTATGTCATGTTTATGACAGTCTTATTCACCCCCATTCAAATAAAGTATTACCGAATCAGCCTATCAGCCTGACGTGATAGGCTGATTTGAATTGAGAAGGTGGAGTTTGAAGTGTGTGTATATAGGTGGACTCCTGGATGGAGCAAAGAGGCTGATGGAAAGGCTGTCATTTTGAAAGCTGCTGTGAAAACCGATAAACCAGCTTTGTTTGCTGTACAGCCAAGTCTGAGTGATGACCTCTCTTTACCCACCACACCTCTCAGTGTAAGGCCGTGATTTTCAACTGAAAAAAAGTGAACTGCACCGTCTGAGTTAGGGAATAGGCCCTACTTTGAGCAGTTGACTTGACAATGAAGAAGTGACTTAGGTGTCTTGCTCACTAGTGGCAGGATGGATTGGAGCCTTGTTTGTGGGAAGGTGGGTAGATTGTTGCAAGGAGCAGGGATCTGAGACAAAAGGCAAAGCTCTTGATAAAATAATCATCGACTGAAAGGTAGGCGGAATCAACCTTAGAGATAGGGTGAGGAGGTTGATTATCCTGAGGATCCCAAATTATAGCTATTGCTCCTCCTCAAAAGGAGTCAGAGGCAGTTCTAGAGTCTGTTTAGGATGCCTTCTGCACCTCGCTGTGGAGATTTTCCAGGAATTTTGCACTAGGATGTGACCTCAAGACAGGCTCCAAACCTGCTGGAGTAACTAAGAATCCTTTTTGGCATAGAAATATGCTGAAATCCTCTAAAATAAGCTGGAGAGTGTTGCTGGGCAGAGAGACGTTTTCTCCTGGACCTGTTACACAGGCCACATGCCTCTGATAAGCCAAGGTAACAGATGAATGGATTTTGTTTTGTTGTTTATGCAGTATTTGCATTTCAATGGTTATACCTAAATTTTGTGTTTTATAGTTTGTCGGATTTTCTGGCTATACATCTTTTGAGGTAATGAATGACATTTTCAGGAATTGCATAAACCGGGGACTTGTATTTTTTACAAGCCTTTGTGCCTCACTTTGAAGGGTTTTCTGGGCATATCTCACCAAGTAGATGTGCTTGGTGAGACATGCCCACCATGCACCAGAAGGAAGACGTGCCCAACAACCCTTGAAAGGGTTTTCTGGGCACGTCTCACCAAGCAGAGGCCCACAGGGCAGATCTAGATTACACAAGGGACTGCATATTCCTTGTGGAAAGGGCATGCATTGGGATCCTCCAGAATGAACTGAAAAGTGTTTCTATTGAGACCTGTTACCCCAGCGGCCCAGTGTAAAATAAGCAAAAGCCAATAAATGAATGGATTATACACAGATTATTGAATGTTCCATTAATTCAGAGGTTACAAAAGTGCTTTTTCATGTTTAATAAAAGATCAATGTAGAATGAAAACGGCAAACCACATTTCAACAACGATTGTCTTCCAGACAATCGTTGTTGTAGGAACTCATTCTTTTTGTTTTACGTTTTTGTAAAAACGCTTTCCACCTTGTTCATTTGTGTTGAGGAGAGTCTGGTTGAATGTGATTCAATTTAATTTATTTCATGAGATTGCTCATGAAAAAAAAAACAAACAGGTGTTATTCCACGATCTCTTTGAATCTTTTCTTTTTTAACATTCAGCATATACAGTGAAATCAAAATCACTCTCGTACAATTGCATCCAGTCAGATGCTGGTTAAAAGCAATTCAACCAGTATGCACTCAATCCCTTGATTATAAAAATAATACAATTTCCAGCTTGGTCCACTTGCAGCACAACTTAGATCTGACTGTGTTATTCATAAATTCCTATGAAATCAGCTCTTTTCTCACTTCATCCAAATATTAAAAAACATGTCTTATTAGCATCGATAGCCTTTCAATGTTTCTTTACACCTCCCTGTTCAGGTTTATATCTATAATTACATTAGTGTATAGTTAAGACTGCGGGGGACATTTCCTTAGCTAAGTTTCACAATTGCAAAGGTCAGCTGTAATATGACAGTGAAGGACCCTCTCTACTGAAATACACAAACTTAATTAAGCTCTTGGTCTAATTACACAGCCTGGAGCCACTTCTTTCTCAACTTGTCCTGTTGGGGCTGATGCCACGTTGAAACACACACGAATGACTGCTAAATCTTTACAGACTGTGCACAAGTGTGTCAGGATAACCCACTTCATCTGCTCTTTCATCCCCAGCTCTTTAAGTGCAGCTTGTTAATGTGCTGATAGAGTAAATGATTTTAATGAGGTAGAGGCTTGTGATGGAAGACCTGGCTTACACACCCATCAATTCTAAGCACCCGAGGAAAGCAAACCTGGCTCAAACCACAGGTAGAGATAGCTTTAAAGTTGTTTTGAATACCAAAATAAGGAGCACATGACCCAAGTACATCAGTACTTTAGTTAGATGTCCATCACAGATAAGCATTGACTTTACTTTCTTCTTTTTTAATCTATTGGTATTATCTGGAAACTTTAAGAGCAAGGTATACTATTTAGCAGAAACAAATGACTTGGGGGGAACAGATGAGACTAATCAGCAGAAGCATCTCTGAGTGAAAATGGTTAGGATCTGCTATTAGGGAAACACAAAGGAAATATTTGGTAAAAAAGTGATGAGGCTCATTAGAAGTAGAACTAAACATAAGAAAGAGCTTGATAACAGTATTAGGTTTCCTAATTCCAAAACATTAAAATATGTTCAGCCACAGAGGTTTATTCTTTTATATTTGTTATTGAACTTAGAAGGTCAAAGATGACGTGCAAAAAAAAGGGGAACAAAAATGAAAACTATCATGGAGAAAAACAATGCATTGATTCATAAAAAGAGGAATCTGAGGAGTTGTTCTTATGTGACAAAGCTTTAGCACCAAAGCCCAATATCAAGTTAGACAAGTTTCACCCTCATTTAGAGACCAAATCATTGCAGGAACATTGACAGGGCTGAGACAGACTTTTCATCAAATAACCTCATTCAAGGTTTTACTGCGTCATAGCACAAAATGACCTTAATATTTCTGCCCAGCGAGAACAGAGTTGATCAATAGCAATGAGACGGGCGAGATTTCTGGTTGACAACACTCATTTTCCGGTCTTTACACTGGTGCTTAAGGCTTTTCTATAACTCTGTCTCACATCATCTTGCTCTATTTTAATGATCAGTTATCATGATAAAAAAAGTTGTACAAAAATCAATGTTCTGGAAAAAATTCTGAAACCAGTAAAGAACAAAACAAAGAAGAATCATCCTCAGAGCAAGGCCGTTATTGTGTGTTTCTGTATTTGAAAACAATCTTGAATAATGACAAATATAAATAATATGAACAAAGTCTTAAAATGCTTTATCGCTTCGTTTTTGCATAAGTCTGTGTAATTTACCTCCGACTACTACTTTCTTGATATTTGTGTTCTGTAATCGACCGGCCCTTGAGTAATTTGCCTCCTAAAGCCATGCAATTCCTCTGAGGAAGGACAAATTTGTAGTCTGCTTTCAGAAAAGCTTACAAAGAAAGCCTGCTCTCAGTAAAAAGTGTTGCACAATCACCCACTTGCTGAGAGCAGACTCAAATATTCTGAGTTAACAACTGGGCACCATTAAAATTTGAATGAACACTATGTTTTATAAACAATAAACTGGATTCTACAAGAAGATGCGGCTAAAACACCACTTTTTGAATAATTTAGAAGTAAGCTCCATGGGCCATTGTTTAAAATCTTAGAGGCCATAAAAAGGCTCATTAAAGCACACAGCTTTTCTCAACATATAGCAACTGTCACCATTTCCTCCAATGCTGAAGTTATGAAAATACATTTTCCACTAATCTTGGCTCAGTATAACCCTTATTGACTGGATGTAGAGCAGAAACAATCAAATGTATATGTCTACATATAAAAAGGCTCAATAAGTGCATTTAAAATAAAAACTAATGACGTTCCAGTACATTCCTCCAAGTGTGAACCTGAATTTGGAACAATGTTTTTTTATTTTTTATTAATAAAATTTTTCAATCATAACATTTCCACAGTATTTTAATTTACTGAATGGATCTGCAGTAAATATTAAGACAAATGAATAAATAAAAGATGAAGTTGTAAAACCTGCGAAGAGGATGATTGTGCAGTCCAACATCAGCCCTTTGCCATAACTAATATTTGATATAATAAAGCATGCCTTTAATTAGTTATATTATTTAAGCTTTTGAAATCAATGCAGTTTCCTTTCTAAAAGAAGTAAACATACTGGAATCAAAGCAGAACAAACAACACAAAGCCCACCTACCTCTCTTTAATCTACATAATCAGATGTTTCACTGCATGGTGTTGCATAATTTTACCATGCATCTAACTTTGTTTTCTTTATACTGCAGTTATGAATAAAAGGATGTCAGAGACCCATTGTGGACCTACACAGCATGCTCTCATATAATTTATGAAATTAGCCCAGTGAATATTACTCTAAACGGGCTGGGCTTACAGAAACCAGTAGAAATATTGCAAAGGATTTTCTACTGTTTGAGTTATTAGAAAAGTATAACAAAATTAGGTGAGTATTAAAAAGTTGCAGGAGGTTGGTCAACGGTATAGAATTTTGTAATATATTATAACCCATGATGCTTTGAACATTTGCCACCAAGTGATCTTTCAGGGTACAGCAGTGGCATTTTTCCAAATAGCAAAATTGAGATACTGCTGTTGATTAGATGTGTTGATACTGTAGTAGTTAAAGTATTTTCTTTGGAAATAAGAAGCGCCTTTGCATCTTTTACATTTTAGCTCGACAATTCTGCAAATTTGAAATGTATACTTTAATCATTCTCCTCAGTGGATGGAAAATGTGGGAAATATCTTGAGGTATTCTGGAAACTGAGAATTGGCAGTAAATATGGCTCATAAGTCAAATGTATCATTTTAAGCTGTGATCCAGACAATTTTATAGATACTGCTGATTGGTTCCTTTTTTCACTAAATACACACTGTCAATATGAACTCAGTTGAAAAGTTGATAATGGACCTACACTGCAGGATGATCCACAGGTATAAAGTTTGTTAAAAGAAAACAGAAATGTACAGTTAAAGAATATAGAAGAAAATTAATAATTATTACTTCTCATTGCGTATTTGGGTTGATATCAAAAGATGACATTAGAAACTACCCAATCTTCTGGCATTAGTGAAGTGAATTCCATAGTGTCTCTGGAACGTTTGACAAATGTTGACATCAGTTCTGAAACATTCAAGTTGTACTGCAGTTACTAAAGGCTCAAAGTTTTTATATTTGAGGCAGAGTTCAACTCCAATGACCCCCCACTGGGCATGTTATAGGTCTCTGTGCCTGCTGGTCATTTTCAGTGGAAATAACAAATGATGCTGCAGCTCTGCAAAAAACTTTGAGGGCATTTGAAAATCATCATAATGGAACACATTGATCAGAGCATATGGTTTTAATGTAACCTAACATGTTCATTGAAAATCCTTATCATTAAAATCTACCCTCGTAATCCCAAATAAAGGCTTTGATGAGTTGTGGTAATCCTAAAATCCAAGCAGTGTCCTCAATTACAGCCCAACTACTTTTCCTGCAGGCATATAGAATACAATTGAACACTTCTTAAAGATTAAAATAATGCAAATAAAATTGAAAAAAAGAGGAAAAAACAGGAAAAACAAAAATGGATATGTAATAGAACTTTAATCAGTTGCCTTGTGTCTTATGATATTTCAACAGAGTTGTGTGGAGGCTTGTTTTGGGGAGGGTAGATTTTATTAATTTCAATTGAAACAGCAAAACAACTCCACAAACTGAACATAACGCATTGGTTTATACGTGACAAACATTTCCAAAATGAATTTAATTGATTTTCCAGAAATGTCTGGTTAGTAGCGATCTTTCTATCACATGTTTAGAGACACACGTTGAAAAAGATGAGGTAAAAATGATTTCAGGCATTCTTCACAATGTCAGAATATGGTCACTGGTACACATTTCCTCATGGTTGAAGGTCATATATATTGAAAGAGCTTTGTTGTGCTTAACTTGCTAGTTATCCTAATTATCTTAAAGAGTTGCACCTGTGAAGGTGTGGATAAAAGAAAAGGTCTTTGGCTCGTCAGGGTGGTTGGAGCTGTTTCTTTGTGGTGTAGATTTGATTATGGTGTTTTTGAATGTATTTCTTTGGCCTTCAAGAAAGATTTTTTTTTCTCTATGCTGACCTCAGTAATAGGTGTATTAAAAATCTGGCAGAAAAAAGCTAAAGTACATAAAATAAAAAGGTTTCTGGTGACAGGGTTTTTGTTTTCCAACTGTGAAATGGCTATGAGTTCAGGTCGTCTCCCTAGATGGGAGATTAAACATGACTAGAGAGTATTGTAGCATGTCTGCCACTTGTCACACTCTCTGACATCTGGGTTTATACAAGCAGCTCACATGTGGGCTGTAAATAATGGTTTTGTCTGCCATCAGCTCCAGCACATGTTATTCCACAACAAACTCTAAAAGGTACATAAGCATTATTAGGAAAAAATGTAGCCCTAACATCAAAGGCTCTGTAGAACCAACCTCCATTTTCAGAGGCTCTTTAATAATTGAAAGACCCTTGAAATGAGGATAATTGAAACTATCCTGTACTTGGCAATGCAAGGGCTGAGAGATGAGAGTGACGAAGCAGACTCAAAAGTCCAAAAGGGTAAACACAATTATCATGAATGATGCATCCTAAGGGAGGACACCATCTAGCAACGCAAAAAAATTAAGTTTTTCTTTTTTTTTAAAAGCACAGATTCACTGTGGGGGGAAAAGCTATATAAAATAATAATAATAATAATAATAATAATAATAATAATAATAATAATAATAATAATAATAATAATTTAAAAAAAAAAGAAAGAAATACGACCATTCTCCTCAGAAATCTTTTGTGTTGAATTCAGAGGCTTGTTACTGCAGCCATTTACTACATTGTTTACAACTTCACTTTCTAAGCCAACTGTGTATCTAGCACTTCTAAAACCAAATTGCTATCTCCATGTTGATCAAAGCTGGCTGTTTCCTCATTCAACGAGATTAATTACTTAAGCCTTTGTGCTAACTCAGGAATCATGAGTCTGAGGTCCCACTTAAATTGGATCCTAAATCCTAATGCTTTTTTTAGCTAGAACATTTACTAAGCTATCGACAGTGAACAGTATCTACTTTTTATAACATGGCGTATGAGACCGAGGTTGCTGACACTATGTGCCCAAGGAAAATAAAGCTGCAGACACACTACATGAATGACACAGTTTTCATTTTGAAAAAGCTACGTGTTCTCACAAGCAGACATCACACACTGGACCTACAGAGGGATCCCAGACCGTGGGATTTTTCAGACAATATAAAGCCAACAGAGCACATCAATGTCTGATGGAAACTCTCAAAAGAATGACAGGTTGAACATACAAGTAGGTGGCGGTTATAGAGCATAGTGTCAAACTAAAGATGATCTATATTCCTGTCTCCCACATGAAATGAAAAAGATGCAACTAAGGACGTGGACTAAGAGGAAGAAAGAGAACTCAGAAATGTAGCAGAATCAGTGAGTTTGGTTGGTTGACTCGCTTGAAACACAATGGACTCTAGAAGGCAGTGGCGCAAAAAGTGGGTATGCAACGTATGCAACGCATAGGGGCGCAGCAGCAGAGGGGGCGCCAAAACCCCGTCTGGAGGGGGCCACGTGCTTTCGCTCCTCACCTCGAGCACATAACGAGTTAAATGACTTATGTTTTCGCATCCACCTGAATAATGTGTAGTTGTGCCACTGCCAGAATGATGGGTTCACTGAGTCTGTAAACACCGCTGACTTTGATAATGTTTTTCACTGTCCTCTCTCTCAAGCTTTATGCAAGAGTCATCAGGATCAGTACAGCCCTCTGTCAAAGGATGGCACCATATGTACAGCAAATAAAGAAAATCACAAGTTACCAAAAGCAGGAATAAAACAATGTCTCATTTGACATTGGAGCGCTTAAAAAGTAACTCAGATTACCTTGTAATCCAATAAAAAAATTTACCACCTAGTGCAAATTAAAATGTTTTTTTTTAGAACTTCAATCATTTTCTTTGTGCACTTTGAGTTCATTATGAAAAGTGAGACGCAGATTCCATCTTTGATGTCAAAACAGGGGCGTCCAACCTGGCAACCTGTAAGTTTTAGTTCAACAACCTGGTAGTGGCTACCTCCTCAGAGTATCAATGTTCTGCAGAGGCCTGCTAATGAGCCATCATTTAATTCAGGTGTGCTGATGGAGAGAACAAAATAAATTCAATATGCCTGCCCTAGAGGACTGACTTTAGACCCCTCTGAGTTAAAGATATGCTAAGGGTGCATTGCATCAAATTTAAAGAGGCAGAGTTGCTTATATCTTATTTACTTTATTCAGTTATATTACACATTCATTTTTATTTATTTATGTATTTATTTATTTTGCTGTTTAACAAAGGACAGAATTTTAGCTGTTTTACAGCTAAAGCACTTACCCCAAACATTACAGTTTGTGGTAAGTTTGCTCCAGATATTTTTGGTACACAAAAACTGAATGCTGCTTCTCCATGTTTGGATCTGACTCTGGGGATTCAGAGAAGACTTGAACCAGAATACCTGAGTCTGTAAATGTCAAGAGCAGCGAAATGAAATTAAATTGCATACTAAATCAGCTTCAATGATAGAGATGCATCTGCAAATGCAAATTTAGATTTTGCCTTGCAGTAAAAAGATGTTTGCATTAACCTTGTCTAGCGATTCCAGTGAGTGGGCTCGAAAGTGTTCAGGGTGGACTTTCACTTTGTGGAATTGTGTTATGGTTAGCTAAATTAATATTCCACATTTCTTTAAAAAAAAAAAAAAAAAAAAAGGCGAGGTGAAAACGTTCCTCTCAGACTGTTGCCAGTGGAAGAACCCAAAAGCTAAGATCTAATAAAATGGGATTTGATGAGTGCTCTTTGTAAAGCACATTTTTCTGATGCCAGCATTAATGTACATTTTGATAATAATTAAGAGCAGAAGATTTCACCTCAGTATAGATATTTTTTTTCAACGATGTATTCTAGACTTCTGCATTGCAAAGACATTGCTGTAAAGGAAACGCTAATGGGTTCTTGACAGGCCTGCCTGCAGCCCTGAAGTGTCACATTAGAAGGTATGTGGGAAACAAATAAACAAAGATGATTGCAAATGTTAACCCCTTTTTACTGGATAAATGAGACAAAGTAAGGTCTGAAACATCCTATTGCTCAGCATCCCTCAGGCTAGAATGTCTGTAGTTTGAGGTGTTCTGAGAATAAATTAAAACATCACAAAGCAGGATAAACCTTTCTATTACATCTTGTTTTCAATGAAAAGCTTCCACAAAATATACAAAAAAACTTAAATTAACACTGATTTGTTAGTGAGAAACAATGCCTTTTAACATATGAAACATATGAAACTCTGGTTCCATTAAGCTGCAAACTCAAGCTGGAAAAGGTAATGACTGAAGGAAAAAGACAAATAAAACAAGAGCTGAAATTGCTTTTTTAAGCTGTTTTTCTTTTGAATTGTGATGTCGCTAATCTGTATGTTTTTACCTAGTGATGAAGTTCTATTTTTGAAAGTGTTTTTTGATTGGAAAGCAATGGACTATGTAGAGTAGGTACCTTGATTACCCACATGATTATTTGGAGTAATAGTTTGATTGTCTTTAGTCTGTGAAATTAAAATTTCTGTTGATTCAATCAGAAATTAGGTCAGCCTGGCATAGAGTCTATTCTCATCTCTCTTCAGTGCTCTGTCTGAAATTTCTCCCACTGAACACGATTTCTCTGATTGAATTTCAACCAGGCCACTCAGCATATAAAAGAAGCAATTGAGAAAGATGACATGAATTTTCTGAACTGACCAGAACTGTAGTCTTCCTGTAGTTTGGTAATGGCAGTGAGGAAATGAGCAAAGCCAGTCAGTTTGTGTTTTTCTTGCTTCTAATTACTGAAGCATCAGCGATAACGGACATCTCATTCGGTTTCGCACTTTTCTCTTTGCAGTCAAAGTGGCACGTTGTATACGTCACAGCCAAACATTAGTGATTAGGTAAAACACCAATAGGGTCTATACCTCCAGCAAAAAATGTTTCTCAATAACCGAGGGTCTGGATCCTCTGGGAAATAGAAAAATAGAACAATGGACTGTTTTTAAATATGCACAAAGAACCATATCCAAGAACATGTTTTTGTTCTTTTTTGCAATACTTGACTTTCAACTGAAGAGGAGATAAAACAGCCCAATGAAAGTAGATCACAAGCAGGGAGGTTTGGATTACAAATGTCTTTGCAGAGGAATTCTGTAAGATCTCTGTCCCTTACAGGGAGCAGAAGGCCTCTGTGGCCCAAGAGTGTCAGAGTGGTTACTTTGTGGCTAATCTTGAGCTACAAGAGGTAACCTACATAACCCTTTGTTTACATCACTTTTCTGCATCACCCATTTGATGTGCATAAAAAAGTTTTAATTGTTTCTGAACTCCCATGCACTGGACATTCACAAATAGAGAATTATTTAAATGCACATATGCACATATAAATGACTTTCTATGCGATTAAACCCAAAGGCTCACCCAAAATGATTTGTCCATTTTTTTTATGTTTATATTCAAACACGAGTCTCTGAAAAAAGCAGAGAGTGGAAACAAGCCAGAAAGGCAAAAACAGAATAACTGCAACATGCTGACATTGTAAAAACCTTCTGATGATTTGGTTTTTATTGAGATATACAAAGAACACCTATTATATGGAATCTGGGATCAAATTCTTAAAAGTAAGAGATAGAAAATGTAGCAAACATTCCAACACAGAGTTCACCAGAATACTTCTTTTAAAGAAATCAGGACTGGATGAAAGGGCTGCACAGTGGCGCAGTTGGTAGAGCTGCCGCCTTGCAGCAAGAAGGTTCTGGGTTCGATTTCCGGCCCCGGCCTTTCTGCATGGAGTTTGCATGTTCTCCCTGTGCATGCGTGGGTTTTCTCCGGGTTCTCCGGTTTCCTCCCACAGTCCAAAAACATGACTGTCGGGTTAATTGGTCTGTCTAAAATTGCCCCTAGGTGTGAGTGTGTGTGTGTGCATGGTTGTTTGTCCTGTGTGTCTCTGTGTTGTCCTGCGACAGAC
>CAEGAF010100277.1:0-37528 GCA_903067075.1 Micropoecilia bifurca
GAGAGAATGTGAAGAGATTAAAGAAAGGTTCAATTTAACAGAATTTTTGAGGAGATAATTGGGAAGCAAACATATTCAAATAATTATTCGATTTCTTTAAAAAAAAAAAAAAAAAAAGGTTATTTCATAGAATTTGATTAGGGCAAGATGGTAGAGAAAGTGTTAAGAACAAAGTAGGGTAAAAAAACAAAAACAATTGTATGCAAATAGGGTAATTTAAGTAGGTATGCAAGGGTGAGTGTTAGTTTAGTCATAAGTATAAAGTAAGTTTATAGATCATCACGAACCACACTCCACATCAGTAAGTGGCGGTAATGCTACTGAAAGTTTGTTGCCAACCGCCAATAAAAACCAAGAAGAAGAAGAAGGAGAAATTGTCCAGTAGGACGTACTTGAGTAAGACGTAAGAGGATATTAGATGTTGTGTTTAAATTCTGTGCTCGTTCTTTGCTCGGTGGAACTTCGGTTGAATCTAATATCCTTTTAAAAAGGACTGTGAGTTTTCTCTTGGTTGTACATTATGTTTAAGGCATGCATTTTGCACATCTGAAGATTACTTTTACTTTTACTGGAGATTACTTTTACGTGTTTTCATCATTGTTGTGAAGCTGTGGAACGTCCCTTTAACGCGTTAACGTGTGAGGTTTTACCGGTTTTTACAGCAACATTCACATTTACTTCAGTAAGTAAAGAAAGAACAGATAATCAGTGTTGGAGATGTGACCTTGGGTATAGCTCTAGATCCTCTTTTTACCAGATCACACAGACAAGTTTGTAAGAATGGACAGAGGCACTGCTGCAGATTACAAACAGTTTATTAAATTCACAAATTTGAGCAAAGAGTCACAATTTATATTATATGAAATGGCCACTCTAAAAATTGGGAGTCTATGCTAGCCCTGGGATTCTTGAAGCTGAAAAATAATTAAAACCCAATTGGGTAAAATTAGACTGTTTGGGGGAGGAATAATAATAAAGAAAACACAAATACAACTAAATGCACCTAAGTGTTCCCAACAACAGCACATTCACACAAAAGTCCCTGGTGAATAAGAAAAGAAGAAAAACTCCCCTTCCACTAGTCTAATCTAGATAAAACAGCCTTGGACCCAGGGATAGTATAGGTCCCAGTTTAAAACAAGCCAGAGGGCGACAATAGACAATTTTTGTATATAATATCCTCTGCTGCACTTCTATCCTCCTTCTCTGTTTACCCACTTCCTGTTTGATTGCCATCAATAATTTACTCTAACTGAGTTCTCTGCTGCGTGTCACAAAGTCCCACTGCTTTTATCCTGCAGGGAAAGTTCGGTGGAAGAGCAACACCAGGCCCGCTCCTGTCTTGACGGCCGCTCCTGTTCGCGCCCTTGTTGACGAGCAGGTCGGCTTCACAGGACACTTCCTGCCCCCGCGCTGTCCCGTCACGTTGCATGCAAGAATGCACAGCGACGAGGGAGACCTATGGGAGTCATTCGCTCATTATAACACAGATGAGAAGGGGACTTTTAGCTGTGAGTGAAACTATTAAGTGATTCTTGTTTTGTGAACATATGTGTTGATGGGTAACGCAATTTGTATCGCCTACAGGTAGATAAAGACCACGACGCAAATATGTTTCAAAACATCAAATGTAATATAAAATGGTGACTACGTAGGGTTTCGTTTGCCTTTTTTGTTTTGTTTTTTGTTTCATTTCTGCCTTTTGTCCGTCCAGTAACTCGTGACCCTTCGGTGGGAGGCTCTTATTTGGGCTGCGAGCCAATGGGACTCTTCTGGAGTATGCAGCCAGCTCCTGGAGAAAGAGAAGGTTTAAGGCAGGTCATGGAAACAAGTCCACCGAGAGCTTCACAGGGGGAAACGTGTGGCATTAAACTCATTTATGTGTTCTCTAACACACTGATGAAAATTCTTAAAAGTTAATATGCAGCATCCTGCAAAATGCAATTTAAGTGCATACGCCAAACGTACTAAAGAGAGACACATAAGACGTGACTAAAATTAGATTTTTGGCCCACATGCAACCTGCTCTATGTGGCGGGAAAATAACACTGCACGCAAATATGAAAAACAAGAAACATAGCCACAGTGAAACATGGTGGTGGCAGCATAATGCTATGGGTGTGTCTCTCTTTAGTTGGCTATGGGAAGCTGGTCAGAGTAGATGAACGGAGCCACATATTATTAGGAGCCCACATCCTGTTGGGATCTTCTCTGAAAGAAGCGTGCATCGAAATTAACAAACCAAATTAAGACTGCGAGACAAAAGGTGATCTACGTTTATTGTCAGACGTGCTGCAAAGAAAAGAACGTGCACAATCCCTGATTTTCTTCTTTCCATTTTGTGTTTTCCCAGGTTTAGGTTCTTACATTTTATCGTTGATATGTAGTCATTTGTATAAAAAGCTGTCATTTTCTGACCGAAATCTGCTCTCTTTTTTTTTAGACTGAGGAAGAAGAACGTGGAGAGTCCTTACGTGGTGCATATTTCTCTGCTGGAAGGCCACGTCTCAGCCAGCGAAGGGCAGCGGTCCGAGCTGGCTGCGGTGACCGCCGAACGGTGGTACATCGCACCAGGAGTGAAGAGGATAGAGATTAATCAAGACGGACTCGTAGGAACATTGTTCATTCCACCCGGTGAGCCTTTTATCCATTGATCTTGTGACATTTCACCGGTGGAGGACATTACTTACTTTTGTCCCGGCCTGATGCAGGCCCAGGCCCGTTTCCAGCCTTGTTGGATCTGTGGGGAATGGGTGGAGGACTGCACGAATACCGCTCCTCCCTCCTTGCATCCAGAGGCTACGTTAGTTTTTCTCTTGCCTACTTTGGCCACAAAGATCTGCCTGGCCCAACAAATCGCCTCAACGTTGGAGATTCATATTTTAAGGCAGGATAATTCTCCCACTTGTCATTGTCCATTGCAGCTCCTGTTGATTTAAACCTTTATGATTGTTGACCTGAATGTAGATGTGATCAAGTGAGCAGCTATTTAAATTATATATTGTCATGTTCTTTTGTGTTTAAGACGTACATCCCAGGAAACAAAAAGTTATGAATTACAAATTACAATCTTTAAGGCTGTCTAAAGAGTGAAGGATGAGTTTCAAATGGCCTCATAGGCACCCAGTGGGTGAAGTATTTGTCTTCCATCTGAAAAGTTTTGCCTTCCAGGTTCCTTCCTCACAGTGGAACTAAACACTAACAAGGTGCTTTTTATCAAAAATTATAATTTCTTAACCTTTAATTTTTTTTATTCCCACCATTTAACATACAGCCAGTAAAACCAGATTATGCTAACGTGCTATCTGATGAATCTTTGCACATCTGTAACCAAGCACAGGGAGATGTACATGTTTTACTTACTAAACATGTAGCTGGTCTTTACTCGTCTTCCTCCCACAGGCTGCCTTCCTCCTGCTGCAGGATCTCCCTCAGGTCGTCTCAGACAGAGTCGGCATCATTGGCCTCTCCTTCGGATGCTACCTGACGCTTCGCATCCCCATCAAAACCGGAGTTAAAGTCCGTCACAAAGCTTACTGTCTCATTTTAAACTCTCTTTCTAATGAATTATGTTGGTCAGTAATCATGTGTAATATCTAAATTGACTGAAATGCTGTCTTTCTGTGTTGTTCTGCAGCCATCTTGTTTGGTGTGCATCAACGGCGCTGTGGGCAGCACGGTGACAATCTTCAGTTTAGATAGCGCGACAAGAAAAGACTTCGACAGGTAAATAATCAGCTTGATGATTATGATGATGATGATGATGATGATTCAGTGAACCACAAAGTGATTCAGGACCACAGACATCTTGAAATTAGGCTTATTTGATTTGATTTCAAAGAAAGTCAGTATATTGCATTCAATGCAGTCCTTCAGATCAATATGCTGATAATCTGTAATATATTTACAGGATATAAATTGTCTTGCACTAAAACCGTTTCACATTTTTCCAAACAGCCTCAAACTATGACGTCTTTAATGGAAGTTTTGTGTGATGGACCAGCTCAAAGGGCTGCAAGTTGGTTCAAATGGTGTATAGAGACTAAACGTTTTACCAATTCCTTGCAAAGTTGCTCAATCTCAGCCTGACTGGATAGAGAGCATAGGTACTCAAATGGATTTAGGTCTAAACTTTGACTGGGCCATTCTAACACATGAATCTGTTTTGCTCTAAAATGTGATTATGCTAGAAGATGAACATCTGCAGCCTATTTCAGTTTTTCTTCAAGGATTGCTCCCTATTTAACTCAATTTATTTAGGTTTGACCAGCTACCTGGTTATTACCGTAAGAAGGCAGTACCGCAGCATGATGCTGCCACCTCTTTGTTTCAACATAGAAGGTTAATTGTGTTCTCTTCCTCATCCGATAACCTTCTTCCATTCTTCCACACGTTTGCTGTGACCAAGGGGTCACAGGGTTCATGATCTCTGCTTCTCTGAATAATTTTTTGCCCGTTCATTAATGATCTTATCTGTTTAATTGAACAGCCATGTCTTTGTGGGTTTACAGTCGGGCCAAACATTTTCCATTTTCACATGATGAACTGAACAAAGCTTCTTCTATAACAAATCTTTCCATACAATCTGTCTATTATGTTTCCTCGTCTTCGTGATGTTGTATAGTTTCTGACAAATCTCTGAGATTTATGCAGAACTGATGGATTTATACAAAAAATGAATTGTTTAAAAGTGAACTCTGCTTTGTGTTTTGTCTGAATTTCAAAGGCAGGTTGTTGCACCAGATTTTATTTTGGGATATGACATTAAATGAGGCTGAACAGAAATGCACTCCACATTTCTCACACCTTGCGTTTGTACTCTTCATAATTAAGAGCTACTTTGTGTTGGTCTGTCGCAAACAATCTCAATTAAATATGGTCGTTATAGTTGTAACGTGATTAAACTTCAGGAACAAATATGTCCTGAGCAGTTACAACTGAGCAGTTAGTAATGGCTGATGCTACAAATTTCATCAACATGTTATAAATAAGAATACACTTCATCTCCTGGTTTTCCTCTTTTTTGTTTGTTTTTAGTATCCAGGAACTTCTGAATTTATATGATGAGGGCCATGTCTCTCTCAAAGACACCACTCTTCCTGCTAATGTTCCTCCTGACAGCTTTGTTAAGGTAACAGGACAAAAACTGTTCACACCTGGTTTTAACGTCCACCTTTACTGATCTGATCACTCAAACAAGAAGAGACGATCCTGAGATCCCACTTTAAATCACAAATACCCATTTAAGATGTATTGAGCCACAATCAAGCAGATTTGTTATTCTGTTTAACTCATTAAACAGCTCTGTGAATAGAATAGAAATGTCTTTTATTGTCCCACAGTGGTGACATTTTTGTGCAACATCAGCAAATGTGACAGGCGATAAGAACAAATACTCAAACAAAGGGAATATGATTTTTCTTATTTTTTTAAACTGAATAAAGAATAAAAATACTGTCCAGTAAGAGCAAAATTTCAGCATTAATATAGGATTATGTCAAAGTCTAGGAGAATGTGCAACAGTCTCTTTGAGAATTAAAAGACTCATTATTTACAATTACTATTAATTAAAAAATCTACATAAAACGCTATAAGCACACAACCAGGTTTGCATATAAGAAGATCTCATTAATATTATATTATGTCCTACACATTTTTCTTGTGTTCCTGCAGGTGGAGAAACTGGACTGTCCTCTGATGTACATAGTGGGTGAAGATGACTTTTGTTGCGCAAGCATTGAGAACGCAGATCTGGTAAAGTTGGTTAATTGGCTCCTTTAAATCCAAATTGACAGTTAATGGTTAGAAACAAGGATCTCAAACCTTTCATGAGCACCATCTCTACATCAGTTTTCTCTCCTGTAGATCAAATAAGAGAACCGCTGAAAAGCTCTGCTTCTATGAAGTATGAAATGTCTTCTTATCTCCTAAATAAATGAAATTCTCTGTATGTTGCCAAGTTTGTATTGGGCATAAATACAACCATAATGCTGACTATTTAAAAGAACTACAAGCAAATTTGTACTTCATAGAAAGTTACCACTCTTCTGGTTGCTCACTCCAGTGTCTGCAGTTGTCTTTCAATTAATTTTCCTTTTAGAGATAATATTATAATTTGGTTTAGTCTCTCATGCTTTTTGATTTTATCTGCAGTTTAGCTCTGCACGTCTTTTATTCTGTGACACAGAAATCATAAAGTTAGTAGCAGCTTCGCTAATGTTCTCATATTGACAGCTGCTTGTGTTTTACTGATCTTCTTCAGCGTAAGGTTTTAAAGACAGTATCTCTTTCACGCGCCAATACTGCCATCTTTTGGCGATAACTGGTATTACATGAAAAATTCAATGTATCGCTACCACACCACACAACATAATTGAAAACACGGATAATAAAATTTTAAATTGTTGAGAGAGTGACTGAATTACTTCCAATAATCCTGGGTACCACATATATTTTAAATAATGTCTCAATTTTAGTAATCAATCTATCGAATGTCTTTGCCTCTTTTAATTCTTGGTTTCTGGATCATCAGATTGAGGAGAGGTTAAGGTCTGCCGGTAAATCCCACCTGTTTACCCGCTTGTCCTACCCCGGCGCTGGTCACCTGATCGAGCCGCCCTATGCCCCGGGTGCAAGAGAGTCCATGTGGTCCGTCAAACCCAAGAAATGTGAGCTGCCTCTGCAGTTTTACACGACTTCATTCATGTTCTTTACTTATTATTGCCATTATTACATGAGATCTGATGTTTCTGCTACAGTGACCATAATGTGGGGCGGCTACCCTGCACCACACGCTGCCGCCCAGGAAGACGCATGGAAGAAAATACTGGATTTTTTGGAGAAAAATTTGAGAAGCTGAATATCTGGAGAGATGCTGGATTTGAGGAAGTTTTATACGCTGAAATGTAAATTGGAGCTGGAGTTGCAATTTAATTTGGAAGTTAATTTGTTGTTATGCATCAAATTGTAGATCATCCTCAAGAGAGAGCTGCTTGGTTTGAGCTGTCATTCTAGTGCCAACCACTGGACACACATCAGCGAGGAGGAAAGTCACAGCAGCAGCAGCAAAGATTCAAATGTATTATGTTTTGTAAAACCTCTGCAGAAACTGAGCTGCTGCTGGGTGATGCCTTCTGAAAGAGTTCTCAGACTTTGTGCCATATGATCCAAATACTGGGCATTTCATTTCATCCATTCAAGTTTTTAACAAACAACTGATCCGTGCAAAATATCCCAATTCCCCTAGCAGAATAAATCACGGTAGAAAAAAGATTTAATAACAACCTGCTCTCTAAGTTGATTAAAATACAAATGAATCAAGTCACATTAGTAGACAAACGGAGCCAAGCTTCCAGATTTCCTCAGGTGTTTAATGAATATTTAGTGTAAACATACTGATCAATGTTTGTGGGTCTGGTTGAAGATGTCATGACATGCTGAAGTAACCATGGCGATGAGAGCTATGAACTCTTTGAAGTCGATCTCCAGGTCCCCGTTCTGGTCCAGATCAGTGAAGAGTTGGTTCAGGATCTTCTTGTTCTTAATTTTCTGTTTATAAGGAAAAATGTTGATTAAGTGCAGGAACCGGACAAATAAATCAGACAAGATGGAAAAGCTACGGAAGCACATGTGACATTTGTTTCATAGATCTTGGAGGTTTCACTCATGCAGATCTTGAGTTTGATTTCCTGCTGTGATTAAAATAATCGGATTAAATCACTTGCCTTGATGAAGTGATTCATCTCATGGTTGATGAGAGCTTTAAGGTCTGCCTTCCTCAGCGTGCAGTTCTGACCCGAGTATTTATGGAAAACTTTAATGATACTGGCCATAGCTTTCTCCAACTCTGAGAAATCATCAGCAGAGGCCTGCAGCAAATAATTTAAAACCAAAACGCTGTTTAGACTTCCTTACATGCAAATTTTAATTGCTATGAATTAAAAATAAATCAGAAACTTTCTTTGTTTCTTTCTATTAAACTGTAAGCTAAAACACATGTGTGCATTACTGACTTACCATACTGTATTAATAATCTCCATTTATTTCCAAAGAGAATAACATTTTGAGATATTAGTCCTCCTTACCTCCATCTTCAGCAGCTGCTTTCTCCAGTGAGGATCTTGAGTGCAACTGAAGACTAAACAAGCTGACAGCCTCGCCCAATAACAATGGACAAGTAGCTGAATCGATCAACCACATGGAGGCTTCTCATGTGTCATACAGCACATAATGCATTTTTAATGGATGCAAGTGGTCAACTCTTTTACCAAACACCAAACAATCTTCTCATGAAAAGTGTAATTTCACGTGTGTGTGCGAGAGAGGGCTTAAGTGTTTCTTATTTTTCCATTTCCTTGACTTCACTTTACATTTTGCTCCTGACAGATCTGTAGGAGTCTTTGCTAAAGCGGTATGAAGTCATTAGCTTCAGATTGTATCTACGAGTGGTCACTTTGACAACACAGTTTAATTTTATTTAACCACGAACGTCATTGTATTTATGTTAAAATGATTGGCCAATGCAAAGAAATGCATAACTGAAATGCAAAATAAGAAAGTATGCTTGTTTTATTCATTTATTTTTAGCAAGTCAACCTTTAAGGGTTGTTGTGCATGTTTATCCAGACATCTGAGTTAGTAACCTGTAGAACCACCTTTACCTGCCTGTCTACCTAAAAGCTTTGTACATGAAGAGGCTGAAATTTTTTAGCTATAGCTGAAGAGCAGTATCCCCACTGCATGATGCTACCAAGACCACATTTACTTATAGGGGTGATTTTCATAATGATTCTGCCTTCCATAGCCTTTAAGGCAAAAAATAACATTTTTGGTCTCATCAGACCTGAGCACCTTCTTCGACACTATCTCTCCTTCATGGTTTCTAGAAAACAGGTTTACATGGCATAAAACCATCAGATTTGTGGCGTCCATGACTAAAAGTTGTCAGCAGACTCTCCCACCTCGGCTGTAAACCTCTGCAGCTGACCATGGACCACTTGGCTGCCTGTTTGATTAATCCTCTCCTTGCTCAGTTTAGTTGGACGGTCTCTTTTCATTTTCATGTGATGGATTAAGCAATGCTGTGTGGGGCGATATAAGAGCCTGTGATTTGTGTTTTATAACTCAACTCTGCTTCAGACTTTCTCCCCAACTTGTCTGCTGTGTTGCTTAGTTTTTATAATGCTGCATTTGCTCTATTAATTATGGTACTTATAAAGTCAGTTTGCACTGATTAGATATAATTTAGACAGATCAGAGTAACTTAGGCTTAATGCAAATGCACAGCAAACATTATCTTCTATCAAGGTATAATAGAACATTACATTGACTCGGTAGAGTGCTGTATCATTACATAGATAATAGATCTTTCTTTTTGCTTTTGTTTTTTAATACATCGTTTTGTGTTTCTATGAATTGTCGACTGGTGATTAGTTTTGAGAGATTTTTTTTCTTCCAACTACTCCTTTTCATTCAAAACTTTTGTTTATATCAACATGACATGTTCATTTTAAACTGTAAATGAAATAAATAAATAAATAACTCTTACTTGTAAAAAAGCTTAACTCACAAATACTTCTCTTCTAATTTACCACTCTGTGTTGACCTATCAATATCCAGATGCAATGCAATGGAGTGTGTGATTGCGAAAACAGGGAGAGGTTTTTGCATCAGTGCTTGTAAAAGCACTGATGACTGTCATCCTGCAGTCATCCTGCAAAACCGGACATGAAAGCATAATGCTCGGTCTTGCAACATGCTTTCAAATGAGATTCCCGTAAAAGTCTAAATAGTTTTCCATCGGTTCTCTTTTAATAAGAAATAGACCCTGTGCGTCATTAAAAGGTATTTACATCAAAACATCTTTGTCAGTAGGTAAGCTATGAATGCCACTGTTTTACTTAATTATGGGTGCAAAGTTATTGATAAGAGAAAGCATGAACTTAGTCAAATATCTCCAATGCATTGGTCATTAACAATTGAAGCTTTTGTAATATTTATTTGAAAAGCACTTAACTCTGCACATGTGGTTTCTCTGCCTCTCAGCAGCAAGCTGTGTGGGGATGCTTGTGGCTGATTTGTGGCATCACTTACAGAGCTAAAATATATTATGCTGTCTTGCAGAGAAAGATAGAGGTTGCAGCAACAGTCAAATCAGAATCTGCAGTTAAATTTGGACTTGCCAGCCTCTTTTCTTTTGAATGAATCTGTCTTTATGTATGATTACTGTTGCTTAACAGTAAATTACAAGGTGTGAACATGAGGGAGAAGAATTTAATGTTGGTCATTTCAGTCTTGTTGGTCACAGCAGGAAGAGAAATATCTACTCCAGATTCATTTTATTCAGACTTTTGAAATTGTACCTATTTGGGTTCATTAAGAAATTTGGGGTATTCATTTGGGGAGTTTGAATCATTTATTTTCACCAGAGAATCAGAGAAAAAGAAATTAGCAGTTAAAGAGATGAATGCTTGTTCCACTAAACCAGGGGTGTCCAAAGTCGGTCCTTGAGGGCCGGCATCCTGCACATTTTAATTCTCTCCCTGGTGGTAGTAACAACCTTTTCAGCTTGTCAATGATCCTCTTAGTAACTTCTAACTAGCCATAATTTGAGCCAGGTGCGTTAAACCAGACCGACTTTGGGCATCACTGCACTAAATATTGTTAAAACAATAGAAATATAAGAAAAAGACAAATTGACAAATTTGTAACTGCAGTAGCTTTGTACAGAAAGAGTGACCAGCCCCTCTGTTTCTCAAGAATATCTCCGCAAATGTTTAATCACAACTAATAAAACTCAAATAGCCCAAACACTTGACCAGTAACTCAATCATGCATCACAAGACTCAACAGCTGTATCTAATTGTCACTTGAACGCACCGCGCTACGTTTCCGCCTTAAAAACAGCTACAGCGGCAGCGCATGCCGTGACGTCATACGTTACGCTCCCGTCTCCGCCTCGAATGTTTAAGCGTAGCTCGCGAGCTGAACGTCCGCCCTTCCTGCGGTAGGAAACTGACGCAAACTGAGCGGACAGGCAGAGCTCAGCGTTAATTAAAAGCTTAAATATAATAATTTGACTGAAAGCCCACATCCTCCTCCTGAGCTCGTTGAATTTTGAGCCAAACCGGAAAGCACAGCCACCGAGAAGGAGATAGAAAGCGGGTTATAACCTGACGTTGGTAAGGTTTTAGTCATTCACTTTATCTTTTTCCCCCCCCCCTCCTTTTCATTTAAATTCCTGTCATACTTCATTTCTTATGAATGTGAAGCTAAGCCCGTGTCCTCGCTTTTAATAGTACAACAAAGAGCAGACAACAATGACGTTGATTTTTGGGTCGGAACAAATAAAATTGATAAAATGACTATATTGTTTATATTTAACTATTTATTTTTCAGTCTGGATAAAGGAGTCCTAAGCAGCAGCAGTAGTTCTCCAGAATCTCTTCATCGTTAAACATCTTTTTACCAGCACTGCTTTTGACTATTAAAAACTATCAACTGATGTAGTATTTGCCTCAGTAACAAATTAGTTAACACAGCGAGGCAGTAATGTATGGATTTATACTACATTATCTTGTAAAATGAGAATAGTTTTGGAAACCTCTTCAACTTTACTTTGGTTTGGATTGGTGGCATTACAAGAGTAGAGCTGCTATTGGTAAAAACTATAGCAAACAGGTTCTAAACTATTTTGACAGCTTCAGTCGTGCTGTTCTGCTTATGTTTTTGTTTTCATCTTTCCATTGGATGAAGTTGGCTGTTGCATATTCTACTATATCACCTTTGAATAGATGTTATATTTGTAAGCACAGTGAAACTTTATGCAGCTTGTGCTCGTTAGTTCACCTGGTGTTTACTGGAATGATGGCTGTATCCTGTTTCTGGTCACTGGAACCAGAGGGTTCATAACTCTTGTCTGCTTGGCCATCATTTTCTACTGCACATCTGTCAAACTCCAGGCATGGAGGGCTGCTGCCCTGCAACCTTTAGATGTGCCTCTGCTGTACCACCTGAATAGAAAAATTAGGTATTTAGCAAGGTGCTGGAGAACGTATCTAAACAAGGAGGTAATTAAGCCATTTCATTACAGTGTTTTGGACCTTGGCACATCTAAAAAATCCAGGGGTGTCAAACTGAAGTTTGACACCCCTGTTCTACAGACTAGGAGGTAATACAACAGTGGAGACTTAAAAAATGGTCGCACTGGAACTCGTCAACCACACAATCTGGATTTTATTAAATAAAATGACCATCTGGTTTCAATTATCTCAAAATGAATTCTGGTCATTCCAGTCTGCGTGTTCCTCTTGACGAGCTGCATTCAGGTTTTGTTGGAGCCACATAGAATACATACAACCACATTTAAAAAAGATCCAAAAAAAACAAGGTATAAAAACACATGTTAACATAACTTTGATCAGCTGCCTTGTCTTCAGTAATGATTTATTGTGCAATTTAAAATAAATTGAAGTTGTTCCACAGGTGGCCAAAACTTAAGTGAGTTTGATTTTTACAGCAAGAGGTTAAAAGCTTAAAGATATTGGCGCTTTTCCCAGGTGAATTATTAAGGTACACGGAAAAGTCAAACTAATTTCTCTAGAACAGAAAGTAAGAGAAACATCAAGTCTAAAAAAAAAAAAACAACCTTAAAACATACTTTACAGATTAACACCACTTTGAGGGTCACAGGAAAATATGTCTCTAGAAACGAAATGGAAACAAATTAGGGCTGGTTTAAAACATTTTGACAGCAGTGTTTAGATATGACTGGTTTCTCCAATCAGAGTGCGCCTCTCTGCTAATCTAATGCTGTGCTGCAAAGTTTTGCATAATTCAAAATATTTTCCTGGGAATTGAATTGAGCTCCATACATTTGAACCCTCTCTTCTAGGTCGCATGCAAAGCCCTGCAGCCACATCCCTGCTGCACTCATTTCTTTTTTCAGAGGTGCCCTGTTTTCATTTTCAGGCTATAATTAGCCCATCATGTGTGCGAGCAACCTCCTCCATCCCCCCTTTTTTTTTTTTTTTTTTTTTTTTCTTCGGTTCTCACACAATTCTTCGCCTCTCTTGTGCAGACATGGCCGACCTGCTGAGGCTGCTGCTGCGGGTGGCTGAGAAGGCTGCAAACGTGGCTCGCATCTGCAGACAAGAGGCTCCTCTCTTTCAGCTCCTGGTGCAGGAGAAGACCGGAGAAGACAAGAACAAGAAGTTCGTGCAGGACTTCAAAACGCTCGCTGACGTGGTGATTCAGGAGCTGATCCGGCACGATGTCAGAGCTCAGGTAAGAGAAGGTGGAAATTGTGAGCCATAAGTAATAAAGTTGTAGAACTAGATTGAGTTTTTAAGCTCATGGTTTGTTCTGTTTTTCTGTGCAGTTCCCAGAGTTGGCTGGCTTCATTAATGGAGAAGAGTCGAACAAGTTTGAAAATGGGCTTGGTAACTTGTTGGTGTACATTGTTTGTCATGTTTGCCTTTAATCTTTGTTTGCAGCTTGTAATTATAATTGTATTTGTATTTGCTGAATGTGTCTCACAACTACAAATGGAAAGTAAAACCTCCAGCTCTGAGTTTTTACTCTGAACTTGCATATCTTCACATTTCGTTTGAAAGCTGTGACTGGGAGACTTAACAGACCAGCACTGCACTTGAATTGTTAAAAGCTCTGCATGTAATTTCCCACAGTGGTGGGAAAAAAAATGCCTGCAGTTTTGACAGCATTTAGGTAGATGTAATTTCTCCTGATGCGTATTGAAAGACGACGTTCAAATAAATGGGCTCAGCGATTCACTTGTCTTTAATGGCCATGTTCACGAGAGACTGATGCTTCCATTTCAAAACTGTAGCCAAGAGTTGAAACATTTTTTCCTAAACAAAAGAAGAATTCCCTCTATTTGGTCACTTTGAGGTTTTTTTTGTCTTGGTTGACAGAGAATTTGCACCAACATCCTTGGATTTAATTTTCAAATGCCTGAAGGTTCCAGGTTCATATGAAAGACTGAGGCTGTCAAACACAGCCTCAGAAATATTATTCATCCTGAAATTGATTCACTTGTTGTATTGGTATTCAGCAAAAATAATTATAGTAATCATTGAAGAAGTCATGCTGGATTTAAATTCGGAGTGAGGGGGAAAATGGATCTCATTCTGCATTTGTAAACATCAGGCTTTATCTATTATGGTTTTGTCATGGTGGCATGTTGCTAAAAGTTTTTGTCAGGATTTATAAATGACTTGAATCCCTTAAAGCAGATTATGATGCATTTATTTTCACTACTTTAAAGATATTTTCTCTTTCCCTAAAATATGATGGAAATGCCTTTGCAATGTTGCACATGACTGGCAGCAGTTTTATACACAGAGCTGATATTCATGCAGATCAAACACCCGGCACTTCAGCGCGTCACAGTCCAAACATTTAAACACGGTGACATCGTGTGCTGTGTAATCACACGAGGTCATTCGTTGTAAATTGAAGCCTCACCGTTTCTCCAGGAGAAAGCGTGACTGTTACCGTGTGCAGCACAGAGGAGGAGACCGCAAAGCTCCTGGCCACCGTGCTGGATGGCGACCAGACGGCGGCGTCTCTGCTGGCTCGGGCCGTCCACCAAGACCCGGCCACCATCGAGGCGGGCACGGACGGACTGACGGTTCCGCTTAAACCCTCTGAGCTCGGCGTCTGGATCGACCCCATAGGTAAAAACACACCAGCTGCTTAAGTTGGTCCCTTACGAGAGCTGCTTATGATGGTCTCATTATGTGTGAAGATGCCACCAGTCAGTACATAGAAGGGCGCGAGGAAGTGCTGGAAGAAGGCCGCCTGTCTCCTTCCGGTCTGCACTGTGCGCTGGTTCTGATCGGGGTTTACCTGCGGAGCACAGGTGAGCCTGTCATGGGCGTGATCAACCAACCATTCAACAACAAAGATCCTGCTGGCACAGGGTGAGTTGAGCAACTCAGAACCTCTCCAACTCCTGTCTAGTGAGTTTGATCATTCAAGCAGTCTTAAGTTTATTTAAGACTTTTAAACCTTTTCACACTTCCTTGTATTTGACTTTGTTTCATATGTTGAGCAAGTGTACATCTTCAGATAATGACAGACAGGAAAGTGGAGGGAGATCATCTTAACATAAAAAGTAGCACTTACTTTCTAACCAAATAAAAACTATCAGTAGCTAATATCCAATTAAAATACACTAATTGGGGACAAATTATGGCAGACAGTGACAACCTGAGATCATTTATTTTGCTTCTACCTATTTTTTTTTTTTGACAATTGCCTGCTCTGATTTTTTGTCTTCGCATTTAGTTTCCTGTATATACATATCATTCTCCTGCTGCTTTTACACGGCGTCCTCTACAGATTATGGTCAATGAAACATTCATGGGTCTATGGACTATTCAAAACATGTTCATTGCATTTTTGGCACAAAAGCATTTTCAGAATGAGATTTTAGTTGGCTCAGTTCTGCTTATGTTGAGCTTCTTTTCAGAATTGGCTGTTTTAAGGCCTCTTGTCACTTTAAAGCCAGATAAGTTGCTGCTGGCCACGCCCCCAACTCGATGTTTACACTTACACAGAAAAATCCAAACAGATGTGCAATTGTACAGTCGTACAGGTTTGAAAAGCAGAAACGGAGCCTCCTATACAACCAGCAAGAATGAAGCATGTGGTTTCTAGATGGCAAGTCGACAACAAAATGTCTTTTCCACCTGCCATTGTACAGTGTATATGGCGATAAAACCAGCCGACCAAACATACTGGAGCTCAGCTCAGGTTCCTAGGTAATGGCGCAGACAGTTTTTGAAACGGCACATTTTCCAGAGGCCAAAAAACAAACTTATTGCCAAAGACTAGATGGTGGTTTTCTTAGCATTGCGTCTATTTTTAGAAGCAGTTGAGACCCAACTAGATGTATAAAAATGTGAATTTTTCATAAAATGCTTTCTTTGACCACTGAATCTGTGACTTTACTGTTTCTGTTGCTGAGCCCTCTCTCTGTTCTCAGCTGGAGAGGAAAGCACTACTGGGGCGTGTCCTGCGGCTGCACAAACATCTGCTCAGAGTCCAGACCAGGAGTGCGACCTGAGGGAGGCCTGTCTGTGGTACTGAGCTCCAACGAGAAGCAGTCGGTGAAGGAAGCTCTGGGCTCTGTGTGCGGCCCAGACAAGCTCATGTACGCCTCTGGAGCCGGCTACAAGGTCCTGTGCGTCATCCAGGGCCTGGCAGACGCCTACGTCCTGTCAGAGGGCAGCACCTTTAAGTGGGACTCGTGCGCCCCTCACGTCCTGCTGCGGGCCCTGGGAGGGGGCGTGGTGGACTTGGCTTTGAGTCTGCAGCAGTCGGAGAGCGGAGCACAGGATCCCAGGACGGAACTGACATATCACCAGCCTCGCGCTGATCGATCGGGAGCAGACCGCTGGGCCAATCATGGCGGCCTAGTGGCCTACAGAGACGTTTCTCAGCTCCACAGCATCATGGGAGCCCTGAGAGGTAAACTGTAGGTGTGTAAAAAGAAAAAAAAACAAAAAAAAAACTTGAGTTTGAATATACCGCCATATTTATCTTTTCTGTTAGTGCAGGGAGATGGGTGTGAACAGAAATATTAGTTATAAACTCGTGTATAGCCAGATTTCTAAGGAGTGTTTCCAACTAAATGTGAGATAAAATGTGTTTGAATTGCATTAACAAATATGAAGTGCTGTAATTCTGACAAGCCCATAAACAAATTTGCAGTATTTGTCCCTAAAGCAAGCAAACATTTTAAAGTCTAAAATTTGGTTTTGTGTTTATGAATTAGTTATCGCAAATGCACCATTGCAACCATTCACTCAAATGTGTGTTTATATGGAGATCTGGAGGTTAAGTGCCTTTCCATGTGGAAACCGGAAACTACCTTCCGACTTAGAAATGACTCGCATATCGTCACCCTATGTAATAAAGACATGCATTTTCTATAAAAGATCACTAATGAAATTAAATGGATTTATTCACAGAAAACATGATTTTTTTTTTTTAGTCTTTTTTTACAGGTAGGGGGGGAATGAAAGCCAAGTTTCCATATTCATTTTTTTTTTTACTCAAAACTAAGATGTCCAGGTATGCACCACTTTGTTGGTCTATTATGTGAAATCCTGAGGTTTGTGTTGGTAACCTTCCAAAATATGGAAATCTTCAAGGGGAATGAACATCTGCAAGGTGCTACGTAAATATACAGAAATATGCTTTTTACAGACTCAAATATTCACATAGATGAATCTGGTGTTTTTTAGCTTCACACCAGGGAGTTTTTAGAAACTTCTCCATGTAAGGAACAGAGACTTAAAGGTGCCCTGCTCTGTTTTCACAAGCATAACACAGCAGGTCAAAGGTCAATGAGTGGAAAATGAGGTAAATCGGTGAAGTTACTTTTTAGGTCAGGTTGGATAAAAAGGACCGACTGCATGATGGTTGCTGAATAAAATGTTTGTCAAACAAGGTGAAAATGAGCAGAAAACACAGCAAACATTGTTACATCTTGGAAATCATCTTTATTTTTGAAAACTAGAAAGCAGGGGAAAGAAACCCAAGATTACTTTAAAACCGTTCAACTGGGAACTCGCCTCCAAACTTCATACAAAAAAACCCTGATTGTCAAATATTTTTGCAATATTTCTGCATAATGTTTAAAAACAAAGGAAACAGAACACAGACGTTGACTCGTTCAGACCTCTTGGACTCATCTGCTACCTTTAAACGTGCAGCACTTCATATTTTCAAATCGGAGTTGAAAACAAAGCTAGACAGTTAACACATCATGGATGAGGCTATGCAGTTCCTGTGGGAACTAAAGATCAGGGTGTGGTGCTGTAGAAATGACACAAGTTACTCTGATCAATTTCTGAAATTCACTTAGTTGGAACATTTTTGTCTTCATTGAAGCGATGGCTTTACATAAAGGGAGCCTCAGATTCCACACATTTCCTTTTGTGAGGGGAAAAACTTTTTTTTTTTTTTAGCAGGTGCAGAGAAGCAAAGATTTCCTGCAGAAACTGGCATCTGCAACAAGAGCTCCTTTTAGGTGTTCACTCTGTTACAATAAAACTCATCTTCTCCGGAGCACGGTGGCTGTGCAAACATAAAATCTGTAAGTGAGCTGCTGTCGGGCTCGGTGAGTAAAACCTCCCACTCACCTGCAGCTGGAGGCTTAGCTTCAAAACGACTGAATCAAAATCACTTCTGCTCTTTATTACAGCGCCGGGTGTGCAAAAACAAAAGTCCAAGAAAGGAGTAAATTAACACATTAGGAAACTTTCTATGAATATAAAATATAACCTTTATCAAGTGCCCCAGTCTCTCTCTCACACACACACACAGTTGCCTTTTTCAATAACTGCCCACAATCTTCAAGTCAGATGTAAACAATGCAGCAGGTTGCTTTTAGAAGGCTACAGGCAAAACAAAAAAGGTTTCATTAATTATTCATTAATTTCTAGGCAACGCCCATGTGAATTTAACTGACTTTTTCTAATGTTAATATAACCAGTAAGCACTGGGAAAATTTCCTGTGAACCTGTAATGTGGAAATCTGAACCACAATAACTAGATGCAGAACGTGATGTGAACTGGGACATCAACGCAATAATCATGGAGTAAAAACATGCTAAAAAACATGCAACACCTTCAGCTTAGGAGGAAAATCCAGAGAAAATTTAGATTAACTGGAACAGAAATGATGGCAGCTATGTAAGAAATATAGAGCAAATCAACAACGTAGTAGCAAACACGTCCTGTTGTTGCTTTTGTCTTCAACCTTGCTGCTTAAGTCAGAACAAAAAGCATCAGAATAGTTCCTCTGTTTAAATCGGTGAACCAAGACCAAGTATTTTAATCTGAAAACATTTTATCTTCAGGATTTAGATAAAAAATACCCTCAATTATTCATTAGAAATATTCAAAATGAACGTGTAATCATAGAGGCAGGTGCGTAACCTGTTGATGCAAATCAAATAGGAGGCTTCAAAACTTGCTTCTAATAGAAAATATCAAGACTAAACCCAAATATTTATGCTTTCTGGGAGATTAAGTTTATCAATCATTAGACTGTCATACAGTGCCTTGCAGAAGTATTTGCATCCCTTGGACCTGGTGACATGTCACATTACAACCACATTTTTTTATTTGGGTTCCTGGAATACGAAATCGTGTTAATTTATTTCCTTACAAATACATATCAAAAGGTCCGTTCAGTCCCTGTAATGCTGATTATAAAAGGCTCAAACAATATTCCAAGGTTTGGACTTCTCACCAGTAGAGACCAACAACTGGAAACCAGTAACCTGAAAAGCAGCCAAGAGCCCCAAAGCACAAATCTGTCAATAAGAAGGTCACAGAAGTCCCATTTGACGTTTGTCACGACCTTTAAATCTACATCCAAAACACTACTTGTGGCGAAAAGTAATATAATGGGAACATACTATTCCCATTATATTACATGGTAGTGGCAGCATCATGCTATGGAGACGCTCTTCTTTGGCTGAAGCAGAGACGTTTGCTAGTTTTATGATAGATGTTTCTGTTAGAAAAACTGCTGCTATCCACCGACAGGAAAATGGCCATAAACATCCAGAGACAAGAGCAGCAGATTGGCTGCATATTTATGTGATAGAATGGCCTAGTCAAAGTCCCCACTTAAATACAATTGAAATCATGTGGAAAGACTTGTAATTTGATTTTCACAGAAACAGTTTGGATTTCAATCTTTTGGATTCAAAAAACTAGAAGCAAAATCACAAAAACAAAATCTAACCAAGAAATGTTCCGATTTCTGGAGCAAATATCTTAATGTACTTGAAATAAGACAAACTAAATAAAAAGTAACTTTATAGCAAGATATAGGAGCCTGTTTTATGTGAATAATTGATGAGAAAGTACTTGTTCCATTGACAGATAAATTAATTTATGGGAAAAAATGTCTCGTTATAAATTAAATAATCTGCCAATGGATCTAGTGCTTTTTCATCAACAATAAGGAATTATTTACTTACACAAGCCTCTATATCCTGCTGTAAAATTACTTGTGAGTTAGTTTTGTCTTACTTCAAGTTTACCAAGATATTTTCTTTAGAAACTAGAGAAAAAATACTTGGTAAGGTTTTGTGTTTTTGCAGTGGTGTGTTTTGCCTGGAGAGGGTTTAATGTAACTGCATGCCACACTTTTTAGTTTTTTACTTATTAAAAAAATTATTTGTGTTGGTTCATCACATGAAACCCCAGTAAAACCCCCAGTAGTTTGTGAGCGCATTAAAATGAAATTCAGAAACGTCCAAGGGGTGTAAATACTTCTGCAGGACACTGTAACGACGAGCCGCATAAGAACAAAGAAACGGATGTGTTGTGTGTCGTTGTGTCCTGTTAGCGTGGTTCAGATTCGTCCCGCCTGTTAGGGCTGGACAAGGCTTTGCTCCAGAAGCAGAAAACAACAAACACACGGCGATAACAACAACAGTAACACTGACACGTTAAGCTGCACAAGCCCTCTTCTTCATTTCCCAGCTATAAATCTTAATGAGCGTCACCCTCACCTCCACCGTTTCTCTCCCTCCCGACACGGAGCCCAAAGTGGAAAATTAACCCGATACAAAAGAGAAGTAAGAAAACCGAAGCGTTACAAAAAGGTGAGTAAATCATGCAGTAATGGATTTGGCAGGAAATTCTCGAAAAAAGAAAATGCTTCATTACGGCATCAGAGGGATCTCGGTTGTCAAGGCTACAGTCATGAGTGAGACCAGCAACACAACAGGATGAAATGACAGATAAAGCACCGTCACTGCCACTTCCTCGGCCTTCAACGCTGAGATTCACCCAACTGGTTCCTCTTCGTGATCCAGTCCCTCTCTGCTTGGCGGATCTGACTGCAGCTTCACACTCAACCACTCTTCAGATCTTGGCACGCCGACAGGCGGGCGAGAGACAAACATGGGCATTTTCTTATCGTGTCCCGGTTTTGACACACTAACGAGTAAACTGACTTCACCTCTGGAAGGGTTTTCGGACCTTCTTCCTCCTCCGGGGGGGTTTGCCGCCGTCGGGCCACGTCTCACCGGAGTCTGGTCGATGGCCCCCCGGCATGTAGAAACCTGTCTGACCCGGGGGAGGGGAGAAAGGGGCAGCTCCAGCACCAGGTGGGTGGTGATGGGGCGGACCTGAGGGAAAGAAGCCCCCGCCGTTGGCAGCCATGTCATTCGGCGGCCCGCCCTTGAACATTCTGTTGAAGAAGTCCTGCAAGTCAGCCGGGTTCGAAGGGCCGGTGGCGTTCTCCGAGGGGCTCCTGGAAGGGAACACAGGAAGTTCAGGACTGCATTTTGCTCATGCCGAAGCATAAACATCATCGACCCTTCGCCCGTGACTTCACGCTCCTCAGAACGCAGCCCGTTCCGCTATGACGGGCGTTAAAACGACCTCAGAGCTCCTTTAAAGCTCATCAGGAACTAGACAGCTGGTAGCCTAATATCACTTTTATTTAGTTGATTTCATTTCTACAAAGATCAAAACAATCTTCAATAATTTCATTTGGAATAATAGTCGGGCTGCAGAAGGTTTGCCAAATTTTAAATGGTACTTCTGGGCTGCTCAGCTCTCTAGTGCCTCCTGCTGGTTCTCATTAACAGCTTTGTTCAGAAAATATAAATATCTAAATTCAAATCTAAATTAGAGGAAATACAAATATTTACTGAAAAAGTGGCGCTGTCGGCTGCACAGACAGACAAGGATACAAACCAAATTCATAATTTTATTGTGTAACTTTTAATGATGAAAGATACAGCAGCGATGGATAATAGTTGTCAATCATAATGTCTGTCAGCCCAAAGCGTTAACCGCGTATTTGAAGCAAACACTTTTTACATCCATGTATAATACAGAATTAAACAGCCAGCTCTGAATATGACATATTAGGAAAATGTTTGTCATAAGCCCGATCTTCAGAAAGCTGAGAGAGAATATAATTAACATTAATAAGAAGAAAACTCTTTGGAATACACCAATATAATAAAAAGATGCAATAAAGTAAAACACATGACTTTTCTATCAGTTCTACATCTTATGCTGTTTTGGATCTGTTTTACACAGACTTGATAGTTTAACTCGATACACGACTATCATGTTGCAGCAGGAAGGGAAGTGAACTGATCACACATTTAAAGTGTGATCTCTGTAATTAACAGCTGCAGACCAACAATGTGCCGTCGTCGTAACGAACCGCATGCAGCAGTGACCGTTCCTCACAAGAACATCGATATTAGAGGTTTCTTTATGCTGACAGAAATAAATCTGGGAGAAAATGTACATTTCTTTTTTTTTTTTTTTTAAATAAATACAATAAAATTGACCACTTACATCTTATATCTAAGGGAAATTATTTAGAAAAACAGGAAGAAAATCAGTTTCTCTGTATGTGTTTATATGTTAGACAAACAAATGATTTTCAGTGGAGCCTGTTGTCATTTTTATTGAATAAAACATGAAATACAGCGCCACCTAGTGCCGACTTTCTTACATACGTTGTGCACTGAGGGGGAAAAAAAATTAAGTAGAATCTCAAGTAAGAACGATAAAATTAAAAGAAAGATATCAGACTTAAAAATAATCCTCTAAATCCTTCTAAAACTATAATGAGCATAAAAACCGAATGTATTATGTTTTGTGATAATTGTTCTACATTCCTGGATCAAGTTTTACAGTTCAATCAGAAATGGATCAATTTCTTTTGTTGAGGTTTTCTTTGTGCATCGCTTGGTTTCAATTGGTTTACGATTCAATAGAGGAAAATCTAACATCTTTAGCCCAGAGGAGTCCGAAGTGGGACTGTCTGCAATAATTTTATGCAGCCCTTGATCGCTATTTAAAAATGCCACAAATATGGTTCGACATCACAGGCAGCGCTTTATTTAGGGTATGGGTTTTTCACTTTGTGTTTTAAAAACACAAAGTGTTTAGAGAAAACAAAACAATGGTTTTATTATTTTCAATTAAAAAACATTCAGTGACTTCCAATCAAAAGCAGATTTCATCATACCTCTTCACTAAACCTGGCTATTTAAAAAAAGCATATTTTCTATATGAAAGAATGATCCAGATCCATTCCTATTACTGGAAATAGACCAGAAACCTTTTATTACCACCACAATCAAAAATTATTTACCCCAAAAATGAATGACGGTTTTTAATTAGACAAACCTCTTGGAATATTTTTAATGTTTTGCTTCTACAATCTAATTTTTAAAGAAATTGTCTGAATTTTGGTGACAGGTTCAACTTTGCCTCTCGCTCTCTAAATACGTTCAGCCTCGTTACAGCAGGTCAATAAAAATTACTCCCTCCTACATTTGACAGCCAAGGAGAAAATATAGTACCAGCAATAAAACCAAAGTTCAATGCAAATCATTCCTATCTAGTTGGTAGAGCTTAGAACTCTGTAACTGGCTTTATAATGGTCACATGTCGACTTTATTTGAATGAGTAGAGAAGTTATGCATCACATATAGGAAGCCTGACATCCTGTGTTTTAGTTTTCAGTCTGAAATATTTAATAGCATTCATTTTTTAATTAGTTACACCATTTGCCATTCCATCCTTGAAATTAATTATGGTTTATTTCAGTAAGACAAGCCTTATCACAACAAGCTGGTACTCAATGCTTTGTAAAGCTGTCACTGCAGCCACTACAGGTATTATTCAATTAAAAACTGACTAAAATCAGAGCGTAGTTTCATCTTACGGTCAACTACTTTTACATTTAATCTGTAAATCAAATGGAACTTAAAAGAAAAAATAGTTTGTAAGTTGTCTTCATTGATCTTCAGAGCCACAATCATAAAAATGAACAAAAATAAACCTTTATAGTATATTACTTTGTGTGTAAAAACAAAAATCTACGTATTGCATAAAAGTTGCAATTTTTCAATTAAATCAATGAAATAAATGTGTTTAACGGTGGTCTTCTGGTTCAGTGATGCGCCTATGTGGTCGGTGGGACGTACCTGTGTCGTGTGGCGCTGCTGCTGTTCTTTGAACCAAACGAGATGTGGTACGGGACGCGGTGGGTGTCGGGGGAAATGCTTATTCTTTGGCAACCTGCCCACTCTGAAACATGACAGCAAACACACAAACACATTCATTTTCAAATCAGCATTCGATAAATTTAAAACATATTTAAACACCAACTTTAACTGAAAGGTTTTTGTCTTCTGCTGTACATTTGAAAAGATCGGAAAAGCCTGACATGAGGACTCCGATGCGACTTTATATATCAGGGATCATTGTAAATATGGCAAAATAACAGCTCAGTGGCAACGAGGAGGCAAATTAAAGGTTATTGATGCTTTGTGGCTTATTTTGTACACAGCCAGAAGAAGTTTATTGTCCAAACAACAAAGATTCATTCTCATGCTGGTATTATTCTACCCATAAAAATACCAAACAAAACAAAAACCTTTAACCAATTACCATTGTAAATAACAAAAATGTACATTTAAAAAAACAGCTACAAGTAAGCAGAGTGAAGGTAAACCTTTAGTTCACCCTTTTTAATCTAAAATTAGAAAGAGATACAGAATTACTCACGACGCCACTTAAACCAAAACATCGGCGCAATGTTTTGGTGGATAAAGGTGTTTTTAAACACGTCAGCCAGTTTGGCAGGCAGATTAGAAGATAGTTTGAGCAACAGAGACTTAAGCGTCAAAAGGCATCAACAAATTTCTCAGAAAAATAAATATTGTTGCGCATCCATCTGGGAAACGCTACAAGGCCATTCAAAAATAATCTGGAAGACGTTCAAGAGAATCAGCATTCCTCCCAAAAGTGGGCGTCCCAATCAAGTTCAGCCTGAGGTCAAACCATGAACAACTCAGAGAAACTGCAAACGCTCGCAGTCTGAATGCCTCGGCTCGTTTTTTTTTTTTTTTGTTTTTTAAGTGTTCAAGTTTATGAGGAAAATTTTAAAGTGAAAATTGTGAAATGACAGCTTAGATTCTTAAAGCCACACCTGAACAAACTACAAGAACTTAGTTAAAGTATCTTCTGGATAAAAACCAAACTACATCAACACAGTCTTGTCTGCTCAGGGTGGGTTTGTATCGTCTGTTCAGAGTGAAGCTCTGGTGCCGACTCGATTCTGCTTCAGTTCTGACGTGACAGAGCTCTTACAGGGTGTGGATGAGTACAAATTTCTTAAATAGCTTGTAGGTTTGAACAGTTTTACTCCCTTCCTTTCCTTTTAAGGATGTAAATACGCTTGTGAAGGCCAAAAAAAAAAAAGCCAAGAACCCCAGCTAGCTGGACGCACATGAACTTTTTCACTTTTGCAACCACAAACTGAAAAAGTGTCTCCTACAGATAAACCAACACAAGGCAGTCAATCTCAACAGAGTGGAAGGAAAATGTTTCAAGTCTTGCTGCGTGATCTCCATTGGATTCAAGTCTAGACTTTGACTGGGCCATTTTAACACATTAATATGATTTGATTCAAACTAGGGCTCCAACCAACTTATTTTAGTTATCAAAAAAAATGGCACATTGTGTGCATTTTTTTTATTTTACAACTTAATTCTTTTTCATACAAAATTAGAAATACTTGTTTAAAAAATCCTAAATAAACTACTTATTTTTTAAATAAGGACATAAAAACTGTATTGCCTAAAATGAAACAGCAGAGCTGTCCTTCAGCGTACCCTCGATCATTTGTAGCAAAGGATTAATCTGCAGTCAAAAAAAACATGTGAAAAGCGTTTCAGCCCTTTCTGCTAAAATTAATATTTATACAGCAAAGGGCTGATCTGTTGACTATTATGTGGATTAATGATTAATAGTTTGACAGCAAAAGGGCCTTAATAGGAGATTTTCTATACCCAATATGAACCAAGAGTAGCTTAAACTCTCCGACTTCAGGAGTTCTGGGTTCACCATATTCACAAAGTTCGTAGTTTTTATTTCTTATCTTTTATGCAAAGTGTATATTTTTGTAGAGTTTAATTACTGCTCTGATTGTGTTTTTCTTTCAGAGACTGTATACTGCAGTTAAATACTATATTAGTTGATGATAATTTCACTAATTTATTGATCAATTAATCCGATGAGTTTACCATCAGCTCTGATAAGAGGAACAGAGTCTCCCTCAGCATGATGGTGCCACCACTGCATTTCACCATGGAGGCGGTGTGTTTAGGGTGACATTCAGCGTTAGTTCCCAAAGCTTTGAGATTTTGTTTCATCTTCTTCCACATGTTCTATGCTGTTAACCATCAGATGACAGATTATTTACTCTGTGAGACGTTCTTATAAAAGTTTACAAGGTGAAGCAAGAAGCAAAGTATTTCTCATGAAGAAGCACAATCTTGAAAGTCTGTCTTAGTCTTGAGTTTAGACAGAAATAATCGAATAAAAACAGCCGTTCACCTGTAATGTCATACACTTTTCCTTCCATACAAGCAAAGTACGTGATGCGTAAGCCCAACATGCTGGACTCGGCCCACAGGTCTCCCTCCTCGGCGCTATGGCAACGGCTGCATTCAGCACAGAAGCGGGCTTCAGCAGGATCTCGATCCATCTCGAACCGCCTGCACACATGGGTCATGAAGGAGAAAACACTGAAACACAACATCGTTCACGACGACGGCAGTGTGAGGAACACTGAATGCTTCAGGGATTCGGGTTGATACAGTGATGTCAGGTGTTGATGCAGTGATGTCAGGTGTTGATGCAGTGATGTCAGGTGTTGATACAGTGATGTCAGGTGTTGATACAGTGATGTCATGTGTTGATGCAGTGATGTCATGTGTTGATGCAGTGATGTCAGGTGTTGATGCAGTGATGTCAGGTGTTGATGCAGTGATGTCAGGTGTTGATACAGTGATGTCAGGAGTTGACACAGTGATGTCAGGTGTTCATACAGTGATGTCAGGAGTTGACACAGTGATGTCAGGTGTTCATACAGTGATGTCAGGTGCTGACACAGTGATGTCAGGTGTTCATACAGTGATGTCAGGTGTTCATACAGTGATGTCAGGTGTTCATACAGTGATGTCAGGTGTTCATACAGTGATGTCAGGTTCGCACCAACGTACTTGTGCTTGCCTTCACACTTTGTGCACATCATGGTGTTCATGGCTTCCTTCAAGTCATCCTGCAGTTTGGTGAGAAACTCGTTCATGGACTTTGAGAGCTCGGTTGCTGCCATGCGCTTCCTGTGAGGGAAAGACATAACTTGTGATTCAAGATTATTCTGAAGTTACCTGCTAAACAAATCAAAGGGGAAAAATGTTAATATTCTCTGAATTCGGCATCTGTTTTTATAAGCCGTATTTGCCTCTTTTCTGCACTGGAGTCACAAAGCAGATGCAAACCAGCATATCCAAGCAGCTAGATTTGCTTGGCTATGCCATCTTCTCTTCAGCCATGAAAGCAAATGCAGAAGTGACCAAAGAGAGAGAGAAAAATATGTTGTACTTTTAAAATGTGATTATTTTACTAAACAGAGAACTTCAGACTGGATGAGGCCTTACTTAAACTCATAAATCAGTACGTGACTGCAGTGCATGTTTCCTCCTCAGGGCAGTAGTCAATGTGGGTATGTTTAGGGTCTGTTGGAAAGTCCAGCAATTTATTTGATGAGAAAAATCTGCCTCACTAGAAGAGAGGATGCACTTTCTGATCTTGCATCAACAATCTCACCAGTTTTTAGCAGCTGTTTTTCTTTTCATATAATACAATTAAAAATGCAAGGCTTTTTTTCCACACTGTAATTTACATAAAGATAAGTAAAAAATAAGTAGGTGACACCTTAACTACACATAATACTTCCTGAAAATGCAGGCAAACTGTCGGTTTTGAGGCCATTTGCTCAGGGACAATATTTGAAAGGAGTATTTGTGCTTTCCAGACACAAAGTGTCGTTTTATAGCACAGTCAGGTAATTATGTTTCCTTCAGTTGCTATAAAAATACTATAAATATCAAATATGATTCCTGCACCTGTGCATCATCACAGCATGCTCCTCTTGAAGCTGTTTTTAAGAGTTGCACTGAGCAGCAGTTTGTATGATAAACTCAGCAGATGTGGCGTTCCAGGTGTGCTTTTTATTATCAAGCTTTTAGCCACCCTTGAATAGTTTAGATGGCAGATTAGAGGATTTCTCAAATATGAAGAATCACACCAACATTCCAGGTATGTTTTTGATGAGGGAATAACATTATGACATGATGTAAACCTCAAAAAAGCATTTTAACATAATACTGCCTCTTTCCAGCTTCCCAGACAGAAAAGCTCAGGTTTGGTTACACTCAGCCAGAGTAAATGGCTCTAAATGACTCTTCCTGTCACAGAAGGAAAAATGAATCTTTACATCTAAAGCAGAAAATCATTTTTAATAGAGTTCTTGACAAGAACACAAGTTTGTGAGGCTGCTAAGAATTGTAATAAAGTCTAAGCTGCAAATGACAAAAGCCAAGATGGCCTTCCTAACAGTTCGTTGTTCCTCAGGGGTCTGATGACTTTCTCCTACTTACAGCTCATATTCTCGCCGTGTCTCAGGGTTGCTGACGATATCCCAGGCTGCCCTCAGAACCTTGAACGCCTCTCCGGCTCGCGGATGTTTGTTCTTGTCTGGATGGACCTGAAAGCACAAAGGTCGAGGTTATTGAAGTAAAGAAGGGTGAATAAGGCTCCTGACTCCAGGTTAACCACACATACACACACCTGGACAGCCAGCTGTCTGTAGGCCTTCTTCAGCTCCGTCTCTGTGGCATGCACCTCCACGCCCAGCACCATGAAGGGGTCGAGCTCTCCCTCTGGCACCTCGGCCAGCGCCAGCAGTCGCTCCAGTTCCTGACTTGGCTCCCCTCTTGCGGCTCTGCTGGGCGACGAGGGCGATGACGGTGTGTTGCGATACTTCCTGAACCAGCTCCAGACTCTCTCCAGCACAGACGCCAGCCTCTTCCAGACCCGCGACTCCAGAAAAGCCGTCCAATAGCGTTTACCCCGCTCACCGCCAACACGCAGCAGCAACCCCTTGACCCACTGGAAGCTGAAAATAACTAAAGCGCAGAAAAGTCTGAAACAAGAGGAGACGGCTGACTTTATCCACTTAAGAGTCCTCATAGTTTTGTCCAAAAGGTCTGCTCCAGCGCATTTCATCCGCTTCAAAACCCGGCTAAAGTCTGCTTTCATTCCAGGCAGATCTGTGAGCTTAACAACAATCTGCTTCCCGCAGTTGTAAAGTTTCAAAACCCCCCTTTCCACTCCCACTCCGCAGTTGTGAGTTAATGTCACAATGATCTCAATCAGCATGTGGATGCAGGAAATGCACCAGACGCTCAGGGAGTCTGACAGCATCTCTCTGAAAGCAAAGAAAAGTTGTTTTCCTGTCCGCCTGCGACCGCGGCTCTGCTGATGGTGGTGATGGTTGCGTCTGCGAGTCTGCTTGTGCCGACTCCCGCTGGACGGGATGCTGCCTTTCTGAAAGCTCTGTTCGAACAGAGAGCTGCCGCTCCTCAACTTGCACCTCCGTCCGCCTCCCAGCGCCCTCCAGCCAGACTCTCCGTTCATCTGTTGCTCCTTGGCGGCTTCATCTTCTTCTTGATTGATAAGCTGTGGGTTGTCATGATCCAAATCTTGTTCAAACCCTTCTGAAACCTCTTCTACGTCCTCTTTAGCCCCCATGGATTCACATGACTCTACGTCACCCGTTCCAGGGTCAATAACTGGAGTTTCCTGAGAGTTGAGATGAGCCGCATTATCCTCCAGTGTCCACTCATCAGTCTCTCCAGCCTGCTGCTGCTCCGAGACAAAACCACCATCACAAACCTCCTCATCATCCATCTCTTCCTTTTCCATGTCCCTTACAGTTGTCAGATTGAAAGGGGACAAAAGTTTCCTATCTCCATGATCTGCTGCAGAGTTTCCTCCATTTGCTCATACCAAAATGAAACTGGTGTTCTTCACAGCTAACATTATGAAATCAGCCACCTGAAAAGAAATATATCAGAAAACAAAACAGCTCCTTCAATCAAAGAAACAGATCCTTACAGTCTAAATATATACATAAGGCAACATAAGTTAGTAAAATGTTACTGTATCTGTGCCAGATTTTCTTCCAGTGCTTAAAGGCACATATGCCAGTAAAAATTATATTAATAACTCGTTTTGTTTCCTAAAGTAGCCAGAAACATTTCATGTTACTTAAGAAACAAAACCTTCGTCAGCAAGATGCAGAAACTGTGTCTTGCTAAGATGTTCATACTTTTTGAACTTTTCACATTTTAACTCTCTATACAACCACAAGCTTCTATGTAGTTTACTTGGATTTAATGTTACAATGCAAGGTAGCACATAATTATGAAAACAGAAAATCCTGCATGGCTTTTCTATTTTTCTTTTTTCTAAGTTTCATCTCTATTCAAACCCTGCACTCTGATGCCAATGAAAAGGACATTAAGTAAAATAAAACCCATAAGGAGTGTCATTTAAAGATTGTCACAAGCCAAGTAACAGACACTAAAAAGAAAGATAAGACAAAACAGTACATTAAAACTCAAAGCAAGAAGAAAACACAATGAGCTGAGTCTCTACTAACCAAAGATGTGGAACATTTGCTTTTACACCAAATATTGCCTTTCAAATATTAACCTAATCATTCAGGAGTACAACAGAAGAAAAGGCTTTTTGTAATCTATTGTTTCAAATGTTATTAAGGTGTAAAGGTTGTAATGCCTGATATGCATCTGTATTGATTTTTTTTTTACGTACGAAAGTTAATTTATAATGCACAACTACATAGTTTTGAATAATAGCAAAACCTCAATGTTTTGAAAAAAATTGTCAGAAAAAGCTAAGCATCTTAACTTGTGTTTTGCAGATGAATGGCTGTGTTTGTTCGGGATTTGATCAAGTTAAACGTATAAAGCTTGTTCCATCACGAACATACACAAACATAGATCATAAATTACAATAAATATCACAGCTTTATTTATGACTAACGCAGTCAACAGGAGTTTATCTGAACCGTGAGCAGAAACAAGAAATTTAAAAGCAGTCTTTTCTGACAGTAACCTGGCTGTCACACAAGAAATCATCTTAGTCCTGCTGAAAGCTCCAGATGTTTTTCTTGAAACGACGAAGATTAGCAAGCAGCCAGGGTGTTAGCATGAGAAAGCAGGAAGACAAATATGGGTATAATATTAGCTTCTTCTGAGTCCAACTTAGAAATTATTTCATTAAATATGGCATTACTTGCAAAAACAATATGAAAGACAAAAAAAACAGCAAGTCTGAAAGCAATTAGCTCGCCAGAAGCTAACTCTTAGCCAATGATACTAACTGAACCTGCTATTATTAGCGCCTGTTTCCTCTTCCTTTTAGCTAAGACAAGCTTAAAAACAGAGACGGGCTACAGCGAGAGCCAGAGTCACTTAACATATATCGTTCAAGAAAGACGAGAATCATTTAACATACCTTTAAGATGAATGTGTAACCTTGTTTGTGAACAGAAAGCCAACTGTTTCTTTTCCTCCTGTAATTCCTTCTATGGTTTTCTGACAGAGAGCAGGCATCGGAGGGGCGGTGCTGCCACCTAGTGTTCAACAGAGAGATCCGGCTCAAAGGCTTTTTTTTCATATTTCTGTTTAAACTGTAGCCAGTCAGTTGCAGTCTTAGAGTTAGTTAAATCATAATTTCTTGGCTGAAATAAAATTGGATTAATCTGAATTGATAATATAATAGGAATAATATTATTCAGCTTGAATTTCCTTGCGTGGCCGCTGGGGGAAATGGCACCAAAGTTAGTTAGAGAGGCAATTTTAGAGAGGCTTGGGTGTAAACGGTGCCCTGTAGATGTAACTTTTGAACCTTCTCACAGGTTTATGTTACAGTCATATAATTATGATGCATTTTATTGTGATTTAATGTGACAGATCAACCCAACCCACTGTTCAGAACAGTGAAGGGGAAGGAAGTAGAAAAGTTTAATGCAGCCAGATGATTAGCAACAAAGAGGGCAATCTAATCTTACTATAAACCCAGCTGTACTGCAAAGTCCTCAGTGATTTGTTAGATTATTGAATGGACAGCATCATGATGCTCTGTATCAGACAGGAGCCAATCTCAACTTTTCTGCCAACATCCAATACAATGTAGGCCATGTAAGGACTATTCCAAAGTAAAAAGTGAATTGTTTCTTTTACTGAATATTTTAAATATGTTTTTCACCAGTACAATAAACTAAAATGTATCTTTAGTTTATTCATTTTCAAGCATTGAAGTTGTTTGGTATTTCTTTTAACTTAATGTAGTACTAATGCTATTTATACCAAGACCTGGTAGCTTTTGCAACCTTTCAATTTTTCCACATTTTGTCAAATGCAATTCTAAACTTCATTATGTTTAATTGGGATATGCTACCCATTTAACTCTGACACTTACACACCCCTGAACAAAGTTTATTTTTAGAATGAAAGCCATGATACATTCATTTTACACCTCGACACAAGCAAAGAGAAATGACCTAGTCAGATGAGATGGAAAATTGTACCTTTTAACATAGCATGCAAAGTGTTTGTGTGATGGAAAACTTACTCTGCTGTCACCATGCCATCACAATCCAAAGTGAGACATGGTGAAGGCTGCATGATGCTGTGGCAAAGTTTTTTCTCCAGAAGGGTCACGGAAGCTGATCAAAGTTTAGTAAAACACACATTCCTTTTCTTTGGACAATCATCTCCAGAGGATTCAGAGTAGCAACTTGATGATTTATTTTTTATTTTTGCTAACTTGATTCAAAACAGAAAGACATGTCTCAATTTCAGGGACCATTTATTTCCAATTGATTCTATTAACATTGGCAAGATGAGAGCTGGAATGGTCCAGTCAAAGCCCAGATTTAAATTCAATAAATTCAATTAAGAATCTTAATTCTCTAGATGCATAAGACTGACAGGTAAATCTCAAAGACCTCAGCTGAATCTAAATTCACGCCACACTTTTCAGATTTTATTTGCAAAACATGCTTACGTATTTTAATTAAACCAGCTCATTGTCGTTCCATTTTACTACTTTGTGTTTATCAATTTAAATACCAAGTAAAATGCGGTAGAGTTTGTGAAATTCCCACTAAGACATGAACCGTAGTCTCTCCCTCATTTCTTGGCCATTTTTAAAGGCGAGTCTCCACGATGGCTCTTTAGTTGGAGGGTCTTTTGACACGGTAAACCTCCGGGAATCCCCTGAAGCCTCTTCACGAAGGACTAATCTCGAAGACGCATGAGGGTTAATTTCAAGCCCCCACTATACCGCCACCCACAACTCCAATTTGAAAGCCGCCTCTCTACCGGGAGAGGAAGGCTCTTTTTCGGTCAGATGGCGTGCTGCAGTCCGCCCCCGTCATTCTCCAGCCCACACAGACGGCAAAAAAGGCAGCCGGCAACCAATACGGTGCGCCGGAGGAGGATTTCTGCCAGTGATATCAGCCGAGGAGCGATACGCAAAGGGGATTTACTACGGCAAATCTGCGCCGTGGAGGCTCTCGGCGAGAGGTAAGAGTAACGAATAGGATAATAAGCGCGACGTGACGCCGAGCAGGGTGTCCTCCTCTAGTAGCTTTACAGAGGAGCCGGTGATCCAAGTAATTCCTGTGTGAACGTGTGGCTGCTCCTGTCTCAAAGACTGGCTGATATTGTGTTTCTTTGTCAGTTTCGCTCCGGGAGTTGCGAGCCCTGACATTGGAGTGAATATATTCCCAGTTTAGGCGGAACAGATCTTCACAAGGAACCTGAGAAGGTAAGGAAAAAATATCTATATACATACTTTTAGTTGTGTAAGAAAATGCCTGCGTGAAAAATAGAGGTTTTTTTGCTTAGAGCGCAAGACTTCAAGAACTTCTTGTAAGCAAAGGAGAAGCTTTTGAACTTAAGTTTGGATCTTATGCCAGAGTCTTCACTTTAGTAATTAACATCTCCAGTACTTCTCTCTCCGCAGGTTCATGCGATTCCCCTCCGTTGTTTGACCTTTCCAGTGCTGTGTGCTATGTCTCTGCCACGCACCCTTGGGGAGTTGCAACTCTACCGGGTGCTGCAGAGGGCCAACCTGCTGGCCTACTATGAAACCTTCATCCAGCAAGGCGGTGACGACGTTCAGCAGCTCTGCGAGGCTGCCGAGGAGGAGTTCCTGGAAATCATGGCCCTGGTTGGCATGGCCACCAAGCCGCTGCATGTGCGTAGGCTGCAGAAGGCTCTCCGCGACTGGGCGGCGAACCCTGCCCTTTTCAGTCAGCCCGTCGCTAATGTCCCTCTTGGGGGGATCCCACTGTTCAAAGTCGAAGGGACGGGCTCCAGCGGGTCAGCTGTCGGGCACAGAAAGGCTCTGAGCAACGGGCAGCCTGGTTCCCCCTGCGAGAGAGAGGACCGGGCATGTCTCACCCCGATGTACAGCGGCAGTCCGAGAAGTCCCTGCTCCCAGGCGTCGCCGCAGCCGCCGGACACACACTACAGGGAAAAACTCTCCCCCATGGACCCACACTGGCTCAGCCCAGACCCCGATGGGAATGGCGCTCCTGCCTCTGCATCTGGAGCCGAGGAGGAACCACACAGCCCACCTCTGCTGTCCGCAGGTCCTCCGGGTCCTTCCACATCTCCACTGCCCTCCGCGTCCTTCGTCCCAGCACCCCTGTCAGCCTGGCCAGGAGGGCAGCTGGACGAGGAGACGGCCAGGGCAGTGGTGGAGAGCGTGGAGAGACTCTATAGGACCCTGCCCAGGTCGGACCCCACAGAGGTAAAGACTCTGCTGAGGATGAACAAGAAAATAGCAAAAACCGTGGGTCACATCTTCAGAATGGGCTCGCAGGATGCAAACAAGGAGGAGGAGATTCGGAAATACAGCCTCATTTATGGTCGCTTCGACTCCAAGAGGAGAGAGGGCAAGCAGCTCACACACCACGAGGTAAACTCAGAAAAACTAAAGCTGCCTGCTTGAAAGCACCCAGAAGTCCTTCTTCACGCATTGTTTGTTTTTTTCCTCCCCAGTTGATCATCAATGAAGCTGCTGCCCAGTTCTGCATGAGAGACAACGCTCTCCTGCTCAGACGGGTGGAGCTCTTTTCTCTGGCTCGACAGGTGGCCAGGAAATGTGCCTACACCTCCACACTCAAACATGCAAGGTAAGTGTTTCAGTGACATTCACGCCACACTCCATGCAAAGACTGGACATCCATTGACACATTGTTCATACCTTTTCAAAGCTGGGCTCCACTTCTTTCTACCCAGCCCTGATACATACATTGATAAAGTTACTTTTTCCAGTTTGTAAATCCCCTGATGCTAAAAGTCAGTTTTGGTTAGCACATCTGATCAACCCCAAACACCTTGAAACCACATTTTGACCTCAACAGACGTCTCTGTACGTGTACGTATTTTCTGTATCAGTACCTGTAGCTTAATTAGAACATGACTTACTACACAAATATGCTGAGTTAATACAAAAAAATTGCATTTTAGTATCAATTTAAGCCACCACACTGTGAAGTATTTGTCTCACAGTTTCAATCTGAAGGAAGGGAAGATGTTGTGCTATAAAAAACATCTTTACTCCCGTTTCCAGAAAGATGTTGTTGAGTTGGACACGAAAATGTGCAACTCACAGTAACAAAAATATTCATTGAAAACTCACTCATGATTGCATTCCTAAACAAGTTTTAGGAAAACCTTTTGAGATTAAAAAAGATTGTAGCAAACATCAACCAAGAAACCTTCCAATTATTCCTAATGTAAAAGACTGGGTCTATGTTTAAAACTCTAGAAATGTAAAGTTAAATGTTTGTATGTTAATTTTATCATTGTTTTAAATTCACATATTCATGTTTTGAAAGGTAAATTCAGCTAAAACTATCAGTGTAACAAACACTCCTCCTCCCTGGTGGTAGAGTGTCGCAATTTGTCAATTTAAGTTTCATGTGGGATTTTCTGACGAGGTTTACTTTCCACTTTGAACTTTGTTACTTTAAATTAGTTAAAATACACCTTCAAAGCTCCAAAACAAGAGGTGCAACCTCATCTCCACATTTGTTTCTGTTGCAGGTCAAATGCCGACGAGAGCAGCGGTTTGTCTCAGAAGAGAGCGAGACACGAGGTGAATCCTTGTTGCTGTTTCCGCTGGTTATTAGAGCTCATCTGGTCTCCTCGTTTGTAGTCGTTCATGAGCTGCTTGTGTGGTGTGTTTAAGGTCATCGTGTGTGAGTCATCGCTCCTTGGAGTGGAGGGATCTGAAGGAGCGACTCAGAGAGCAGATGAAGACAGCTTGTCTGCAGAGAGCCTTGACTGCGTATCGCTTGGTAACGCTCCACATTGAATTTACATTAGAAATAAAAAAAAAAAAAAAAAAAAAAGACAGTTTGAGCTGAGCTCTGTTTGCTCTGTTAGACTCCAGCTCCCAGTGCAACCAGTCTCCGTCCCCCCGTCCCCACACTGATGCCTCAAACCCCGCCAGCTGGAGCCGCCATCTAATACAGCAGACTCTAATGGACGAAGGCCTGCGATTGGCTCGGATGGTGTCACATGACCGGGCGGGGAAACTCAGCCTGGGTCCAGAGGGAACTCACTCGGCAGGTGACTTTTCAGAGACTCCCATACCTGGATTGTTCAATATCGATTAAACCTGTTACTACAAGGGAGAGGAATAACCTAGGGGTTATTTTCTAAATTCCTGGAAGGCATAAACAAATGTGATTCCATAAAAGTCTTCAATTTGAAGGTGGATAGATTATATGTGGGATGGTTAAAGATTTATGAAGGAATATTCAAGAAGTCTCTGACTTTTTCAGTTCAACCCAACCATCATCTTATCCAGGTTTAAAGGGACTGTTGAAGTGAGACAGATAAGCAGTTAACATCTGACCTGCGGTATAAAACTCTTAGCCACCTCGTTTACCAGAAATCAAAGTTATTTGGTCCTTAAGGCTGGAAAAGCCTAGATCAAAGCAGTCTTTTGCCGTTTTGACAGAAATAAAAGCTGCAGTGGTTTGTTCTGCTGATGAAATCATGAAACCTTAGACTGTTGCCACCTTTTTCATTTGGTATTTATTTACACAGAAATCGCTGATTGTTAGGTATGAGACAACGTGTCAACAATCACCTTCCTGTGCGAAAAACGCACCGAGAACAAAACATGTCAAGTGTTTCTGGTCTAAGTAACTTACAAGCAGGAAAGTGAAAGATTAATACTGTTGTAGAGCTGCTATTTGTTTCAAAGGCAAAAGAAGACACAGTGTCATTAAAAGGATAAGTAGCAGGCACAATTTGATCAGCAGATGAGCTTAAGTCACATGTTATAGCAAAGACTCGATATCAATATTATTCTGTGTTTTAACAGAGGGCTGCACAATGGCGCAGTTGGTAGAGCTGTTGCCTTGCAGCAAGAATGTTCTGGGTTCAATTCCCGGCCCTGGTCTTTCTGCATGGAGTTTGCATGTTCTCCCTGTGCATGCGTGGGTTTTCTCCAGGTACTCCAG